>JAWQFJ010002975.1:141662-164510 GCA_034096865.1 Theodoxus fluviatilis | reverse complement strand
ATGCACAGAGACGGTGACTGAGACAGCACTGTACCTCATAGCCTGTTTTGTCAGGGTAGGCCTTGGCACCAATCCGGTCCAGCAGGACCAGGATGAGGAGAAAGCCGATGAAACCCAGGCCAATGTAGGCACACATCAGCTTCCACAATACATCAAACAAGGCCGGCACCTCATCTGCAAGAGATACATGTATATTCTTTGATCACTTGTCACAACTCCATAGCCTAAAGCAGTGAATGTACAGACATGGCATCCTGTAGTTACATGGGAAATAAGACATGAACAGACACGCTGAAATTAATAAGCTCATATTTTCCTCTGTACCCACACCCTACAATGACAGTTAAACAGTTTTGCTATTTTGAGAGCACTTCCAGACTTAGTCACTACTTGTATTCCAATATTTTTCAAGTCCTGTCAGAACAGATCTATGAGTACACATTGCATGAGAACACCTCTGACAAACCCATTCAATTATAGTTTTGTTTTTAAAGACTATGTCAAAAAGTTTGCTGTTTCAAAAACAGACAATAATAGGGAAGTCCCTTTTGAAAATATTAAGATATTTGTTGATGGTAACAGTCAACCACGATATGGTATGGTTTGGTTACCTAAACTCAGATGATCTTTTGGCCTCCAAGCAGAACAAATCTTCCATATTCCGAAGTCTTCCACACTTTTTCGCAACATTGTCTGCATACATGCCACTAGGCCATACTGTTGCTATTTTCATATTTAAAACAAAATAGCTGACATCCAAAATCATGCATCTCACCCTCAAAACATGCATTTACAAAGGGAATACATGAGTAACATTGATGATGATTGACAATGGAATAAATCAGGCGAAGCCAACAAAAGTAAGTGAAATGGATGCTGTAAGTTGGCACCGATACAGAAAGAAATAAAAGGCAAAACCAGTTCTGTTCATCACACCTTCCTCTCCTTCATTAACATTATGGCCATATTTCACTTCATCACTGACAAGCACCATATTTTCATTCCAGGACAGATCCCACCGATTCTTCTTTTCAAACAGAGAGAGTGCCTCGAATGTACAAGTTGAAAGTCCAGTGTACTCAAGCTTTTGTTAAACACATAATTTCAGATTATTATCCTGTCTATAACCCCAATTGGATGTCAATGCTGTGTGTTCTCCTTTGCTCACTGTACACATGTACCATTCACTAACTAGCATGTCATTTACTTCAACCATGTCTACCTTATGCCAAACAAGGGCAACTTCATTAGGCTTCACTTGGGATTCCTTAAAAAAAGTATTTATTGTTCATCTCCATTCACATCATACACATGTGTAAATTCCAACACTAAATGTAGCTCCACAACCACACGAAAGGATGAGCCTTTCTGTCTTTTCTTTAAACAGTCAATTCAGGCTGTGACCAAGACTACTGTACTTCTACAACACCGTTCAAAATTGAGTCTTTCTGTCAAGATTCTATTTCTACAGATAGAGCAGACTGTATCCAAGACTAACTGTACTTCTACAACTGTATTCAAGATTGTGCCTTTCTGTTTTCTATTTGTACAGTCAGAACAGGCTGTGACCAAGACTAAAGGTACTTCTACAACAACGTTCAAAATTGAGTCTTTCTGTCAAGACTCTATTGGAACTACAGATAGAGCAGACTGTATCCAAGACTAAATGCAATTCCACAACCATTTCCAAGAGTTAGCTCTTGTATCTTCTCTCTGTACAGTCAAATGTAG
The DNA here is from genome assembly GCA_034096865.1 of Theodoxus fluviatilis. Taxonomy (NCBI): domain Eukaryota; kingdom Metazoa; phylum Mollusca; class Gastropoda; order Cycloneritida; family Neritidae; genus Theodoxus; species Theodoxus fluviatilis. The sequence continues at coordinate 162,779 of JAWQFJ010002975.1, read as the reverse complement.
GTGTGTGTCCAAGACTAAATTCCTCTACATTACTCATGGGTAGGCTTTTCTGTCTGCTGTTTCTACAGATAGAACAGGCTGTATCCAAGACTAAATGCATTTCCACTACATTACTCAATGGTAGGCTTTTCTGTCTTCTATTTCTACAGATGGAACAGCCTGTTTCCAAGACTAAATGCATAAATTTCCACTACATTACTCAAAGGTAGGCTTTTCTGTCTGCTGTTTCTACAGATAGGACAGGCTGTATCCAAGACTGCATTTTCTCTACATTACTCTGGGTAAGCTTTTCTCTCTTCTGTTTATACAGTCAGAGCAGGCTCATCCTGCTCCAGCCAGTGTAAGATGGAGTCTCTTGCCATGGTCCCTTGAGGATGGCCAGAGCATCCCCAGCTGACACTGCTCTACATATGCTGCCCAAGCCTTCCTGACCTTACAACCCAATTTGGAACCCTGGCCTCTGCCTGAAACCTATTGATCCTAATAGATGATATTCATTAGCTAAGCACCCTCTCCCCCAAAACCTGTTCCTGGGAAAATTGGAAATGTCAGTCTGTAACTAGGACTTGCAGCCTCTGCCACTGTAAGGGAGGAAGGCAGCAGCCCAGCTCCTCCATCATTAATGTGAATAGTCTGGGGATATTGAGAGACATAGACATGGGTCCCCTCTCGTGTCACCCAGGCTTGCAGCCTGAGATGAATTTCACATCTCCCCCCAAAAAACATTCACTTCAAGGTGAGCAGGCAAGAGATGAAACACTTCTGGCTTTATTCATATTTCATCCATAGCATGCCATCTTATCCAGTTACTGCAATGACAGCAACTTTTTTTTTCTATTTGCAAAGAGGGCTTCCCTTGAGCAGAATTTTTTTCCAGCTACATATTGTCTTTGTCATAATATGTTGTATATCAATGTAAAGCTCCATGAGCAAGCAGAACTATAAAATGTCACCCAAAAAAAGTTGTAAAGAAGCATTTAAATTTTGACAAATTAATGTGTTACAATTTTTTAAAATAACAAAACCAAACAGAAAAAGAAAGTGCATTATCATGTTGAAAAACAGCAGAAGCAGTATTAAAAATGTACTATCATGCAACAGCCAAGATTGAATTCTGTACTGAGGTTAATCCTTTTGAGAATGTTCCCTTTCCTAAACATCTGCAGACAACACACTTCTCCTTCATGCAAACTCCTCTGTACTTGTTCAAGGTGTGTCCAGTTACGTTGAAGTTATCACTACAAGACTAACTCATCATCCTCAGTAAATTCTAATAATGATATTTGCAAATGAAATCAGAAAGAACTACAAATACAATGACAACCCCATGCCCAAAGTCAGATAAAAAATGTGTGGGGAGGCCTGTTCATTGTTTGTGGCCGATAGGTCTGGCTGGCTGGAATCGTAAATTAAAGCAAATGCAGCATGAACATCATGACACATATTGTTCACCAGCATTTTAGCTAGTAATTCCCACTTTCTCTCTTTTTTTCTCTTTTTTTGGGGGGTGGGGTGGGGGGTGGGGGAACTCTTGATATGTGCACACTTTTGACATTCAGATTCTTATTCAAATGTATCAGGAAGAAATTGGGAAGTGATATCTAACAAATGATGCATCACTCGTTTTGAAGACTAGTATAAAACTGATTTTTATCTTTAACACAGTTTAAGCAACCATCTTTTGGGCATGCCAGACTTCACACTCTCCACTTTACATTCTTTGTACTCTTTTTCTCCTAAAGACTGGGCAGATGGAGCTTGCTGAGGTCACACAACTTGTAGCTGTTGTCAACATTCTGAGTTTGAAATGCAATATACTCCATGCACTGAAAGATCCACCCCTGAGAGCCCCATGCTTAACTCTTTAGTCTCTGTAGTGCCTTTATTGACTGACATTCCTGTTTCCCCCATTCTCCACATTACAGGGATTTAAGAGTTAACTCACTGAATTTGCACTGCTAGGCAGTTTGCAATGAGCACTGTCAGTGTTAGCATCACATTGCTTTATGTCCTGTCATGATGTGTCAAGTTTCCCTTGAGCCATGCCAAGCCAGCATAAAGGAACCCCATCATAAACTGGCTAGTGATTCAACTCTGGTGAGCTAAAACTTAGAGAGGAAGAGTCACTGGATCATATGTGTATCCATTCAGAGTGGAACTACTGCTGTGCCTCCTTAGATTGAGGTTGCAAGAAACCAGCTGTCCAAGATAGTGGCCAACACTCCATTCACGCAGGAGATGGGGACAGCCTGGCCTCAGGCATTTTGAGGCAAGGATGCTTCACAGCTTGAAGTTGGCAGCACCTTAGCTTAAGTGGAAACAGTGTTTAATGGACAGCCCTGCAGCCAGACATTACCTGTCACTCAAAGGCTTCTGTCACTGCAGGGAGTCCTCACTGTCATCTAAACACAGAGAATCATTTACCAAGAGTGTCTCTTGAGGGGAAGATATGGTTTACCAAGGGTGCTCCAGGAAAGACTGCAGCCACAGGGAGATCCCTTGGCCAGGCAATGTTAGGGCAGACTGGGCTGAGTGGGGAGTTGTGTAAAGTGAGGGCCTGTGGCAAGCAAGGATGAAACACTCACTGCCTGATATTTCTTTGGGCCCAGTTCACATGAATGACCAAAGTGATTACATGTCCTGTTACTGTGTTAGTGAAGTGTAGTGTCCAATTGCTGTCTCAAGGAGCAGCCAAGTTTATTTCACTGAGACCATGTCTACTGCAAGACTTAACATATGTTTTTAACTTTTGGAGCACTGTGCAAAAAGTGTGTTCCAATTTCCATTCTGATTGTATCAGTCTATGTTTGGAGACAAGTATAATTGACACATTTAACTGTTCATGGACACCACTAACTTTACACAACTGCCAACCTATGACAAGGAATCAAACATCTCAAGTCAGTTCAAGTAGTTTTTCAATGTATTGTTTTACATCATGCATTTTTGGCAGATCTGCTTCTGTGCATATGATGACATTATATACAAAGTGCCAATTCTGTCCCCCCATTAAGATGTGGTTCTTTCCCTATTGTACATGTAGTGCAGTAAATGATCCACTTTTTTTAGTATGTAGCTCCACCATGTGTATCACATGGTACACATTTCATGTGGAGTTAACTCTGGTGGTCAAACACTCGGTACACTCAACTTAGCTGAATCTTGCATGGCCATGCTGGCAATGTTCAACTCATTTCACAGTCCAGTGTAATCATGAATATTTGCTTTAGAGTTTTTATGGTTTCAAATCCACCAAAAGAAATGAGCAAAACATTTCCAACACGGCCAAGCATGCATCATCAAAGTTGCATGCAATGCATGTTTGATCACTGGAAGATTATATTATGATGTCACATGAAACCACTCTAAAGGAAACTTATTAAAGTTATTTATATCAGTTTTGAATTTCTCTGATTACAACAGCATAACTCAGGTCCTCGCTCTGTCCTCTCTGTATGAAAACCATGAGCCAGGAGAGAGCCTCTAAATAAATTTGCTTTCAAAAAGATGAAATGTCTCCATCCCTCTGCATATTGATACTATCCCTGTTTGACTCACCTCAGTTTTTTCCATGGTCTGAGGAGAACACGTGGCACAGACACTCAAAACTATGACAGGTCAGATGAATGGATCACTTCAGCAGCAAAGCTCAAATGGGCCTTTTGTCTTCTGCTCCACATTTCACTGACAGAGACAAATAAAAAAACATGCACTGTTTGGTCACAAGCATGCCACAAGACAACACTGCAGGATGAAATTCACTAAACAAGTTCATTTAACAAATCTTTCATTCCAGCAGAACTTTGCCAAAGTTGCACAAGCTGTACGGTTACAAAAATGAAATTAAAAAGAACATGCGGGGTGGATGCAGGAGCAGCTTCAGTAGCACACTGCACAGAAAGAGAAGCTGGAAAATTAGACAAAGCAAGAAACCACAAAGTATATATTGATTCCAAAAGCTCCATGCAGCTTGGGCTTGTAAAGTATGTTCTATATTACAAAATACTGTGGCTATACATTTGTATTGTCTGAACCATCTGTAAAGTGGAACCAATTTCAGCCAAATGTTCTGTTTGGCAGTTGCTCCTGTTGTGAACTATGGAGGTTTACAACAGGAGCACTGCTGGATGGTACCGAGGTAGATTTTGGGACCCAGAGCAACCCCTGAACAGGCAATTCAATCAAATGTGTTCAGCACTTTACACACAATTATAGGGTTAATATTCTGAGGTTTTCAGGCATTTAGCTTTTCTCTTCCTTCTACTGTTCACACATCCTCATCCATCCCAGTACCTGTTGCCTTTCTACTTTTCTACCTTATTTTTCTCTGATATCTGCTTGAAGTTATTATATAATTTGAATAAGTAATTCATCTATGTCAGGAGATATATAATGGGTTAAATTGTTTTCTCCATCATTATGGTAAAACTGTCCTCAAGTACAGCAATGAAACTACATGTACGTTTGTGATTTCTCATGCAATGTACTGGAAATGTGCTGCAGACCAAAAAACCCAAGGAAAGCACTGACCAAGCTTACATTGAGAAAACTGAATTCTAGGCCTAAATGTTTGTCTTAACAAGTAACATGATACCCCAAAAAATCCTGTCACTAAGTGAGTAAGTCTCTCAAGATAAAATGTAATTTAACAAATGACTACAATAACCACTACGCAAAAAACAAGTACAGGCAGATACACTCAAGCACATTAAAATTGACATGTGCGAAAGAGAACCCCAAAGAGTTTGAAAGCCACTTGAAAAGAACAGCAAAAGACTGGAACCAAAGCCATGCTATAAATCACACATTCCAAGCACGCGCATTACAAATATCAACACACCATTTGAAAGAGGCAAGCAGTACACTGCAGACCATCACACAGTGCTAGGGAAAGCTAAATATGGAATCCCACGGGCAGTTTCCAAAGACAGCATACATGAACAGCAAGAACATGGAGTATGATCACGTCTAGCAACACAAGGCAAACAGTAGCCATACAAAGCAAAAGCAGCAAGGTCATCACTGGTAGCAACAAAGACACACTAAACTTGTTCAGTCAAACACATGTATACTGTACATGTATATGATCACGACCAGCAACATAACAGGGCATACTGTACTCACACTAAGATGCATGCATGACCACATGTAGCAAAATACAGAGAATATAAGTATCACAGAGAAGCATGTATGATCACATAGCAACAAACAGGGCATATCTTATCATGGCCAGCAACAAAACAAGGCATCCTATAGATGCTATAAAGAAGCATGTATTATCATAGCAATTTACAGGGTATACTTCGCTCTTAGAAAGCATGATCACCCCCACAAAACGAGGCACACTCTACTAACAGAAAGAAACATGTGTGATCAAAGCTACCAGCATAATGGGCATGCTGTGGTCAGACAAAGAAGTTATGTATGACTCACCTGAGGATGGTGCAAAGGGCACTGCAGCAGGGGCAGGCTGGTTGCAGGAATACAAGACCCCACACTGTCCCTTGCTGGCCTGACTCAAAGTCTGCAGTATTTCATCTGTCACATTGGGGTATATCATCCGCAACTGTGCCATTTGCTCCTCACTGGGCTGGTATGCGGGCCGATGGCTCAACAACAGTGATGAGATCAAATTACCCCAAATGTGTGTTGTTTGGAAACAGGCCAGAAAAATCCCATGAAACCTAAATATCTCATGCTCCAGGAGATCTTTTGTGACCCTGGCAGAGTCAAATGCTAGTTTCACAATGTATGAAATCTCTGCAGTCCACAGAATCCCTTGGCCAAATCCAGCAAAAAATGCTGTGGGTATGAGAGTGTAGAACTGAGGGTAGAAGTTACCTCCAAACCACATCAGGTAGCACAGCATGCCCAAACACAGTGCCCACTTAGCAGTGAAGATGTTGATCACCATTGGAGTGAACAGGCTGGTGAGAAACGTTGTCCCATGCACACAACTCATGGTAATGATCCCTAGGTTTGACTTGGCATTGATGGACGACTGGAGGTTCTGAATAGCTCTGAAGGACGAAAAGATCAGGATGAAACTGACACAAAGGATGACAAGGTTTTTCTTGAAAGTACACATGATGATAGAGGGGATGCTGCTTCCCTGCTCGCTAGAACAAGGTGTGGGCTCCACAGGCTGATCCAACTCCTGTGTGGAGATCTGCTTGATGGGCTCTGATCCATCTTTTTCAGGGAAGTTCTGGTCCAGATGGTTTCTTGTTCTAACTGCATTGCTGGACTTGTCCACATGATTGTGGTTGGCAACTGTCCTCAGTTCAATACCCTCAGGTGGACAATGAGGCAAGTCCTCTTCATCCTCGAGCTTCTTTCTTCTGATGATATCCTCAATGAAATCCTCAGCCTGTTCAGCATCCTCCACATTGTCCCTTCGAGTGGCATACCTGTAGCTCTCACTACGCTGGCGTCTGCTCTGGGTGGCCATGGTGTAGCTGGGGCGCCGTGGACGATACAGTCCAAATCCCATTCCCAGGCCGCTCAGATCCCAGGGTGACAGCGACGTGGACATGACGACACGCTCTCTACAGAGAGAAAACTGGCCTTGAATAAATCCAATTTACTCGTCTGCCTTGCTGGAGGGCATCTGCTAAGGTGTCACAGCTACCAGGATGTGATCACCACGCTCTGAGGCTAGCTCCCTGACAGAACGCTGCGCAACATCTTCCGCCATGTCACTTGGGCACGGAGAAGTTCACCTGACACTCATGCAACATTTCACTCGATATCGTCCGACTACTCCATCAACCTGTAGCTGCCTCCGGCAAGAGCAGCGGCACATGTGCATGGCGTGGCTGGGGCCTAGCGGACCATCATTGGACATGGGAGGCGTGGACCGGCAGGTTCCGAGGCCTCTTGTGTTTCAGAGTGGGGTCTATTTGCGGTCAGAAGCAACCAAATAAATTCACTGTCGTCTCTAAATACCGGCCACTATTACTTTGATATTGTGCGAGAGCTGCCTGACTACGCAGACGACGCGATCGATACAAGTGCAGACTGGAAGCTACGAGGGGCGACCGACGTCGGCCACTTGTTTAGCTATCCCCGCTGCTCCTAGGCAGGGAAGCATCTCATCTCCCTATCGCTTCAGCCCGCACTGCATACATTTGTTGTAGGCGACCAATGCGATTGCGATGCATTAAAGAGACAATGACACCAAACAGATGAATTGAATTGCATTAACTTCAGCGATCAGACCCAAGCATAGCAACCAATGGATTCGGCTGTCTCGTTCGGAAATTGAATTTACAAGTAATGCCTAGGTGCGGGTAGCCGCAGGTCGCTTGAGTGCATCGCCTGCGTAAATCGAATTTCGCAGACAACTCTCTAGCGATAGCTATCCCGCACACAAATACAATTGACTGAATAGAAGAGATCAATGCTATTGTTATTCTTATTTTGTTTTGTTTTTCTTTAAGAAAGTGTGTACTAGAATAAGAAAATCTTTTGAGTATTTGGACCAATAGCTGCACACCACATCAAATAATTTACGTCGATACTGTAAACATGGCTGCGTCCATAAGCGTAAGTAGCACCGGCGGCTCAATCTAACCATCATAAAAACGATTGCCGACAAATTGACGGGTACTTTCATGATACAAAACGTGATTGCATGACTGATAAATAACCCTTTAAAGTCTGTTTTGTTCTGAAACCGTGGCAGTTTTATTCAAACGAAATAGTGTTCATGCCACGTCGGTCTAGCGATTCGATGATCTGTTGACGTTGCTCAGCTGTCTTGACGCAATCACTGGTTCGACTGCTTTTACTCTTTCGCACTAAATGCGTGCGCAGAAAGGTGCATCATCTCCTCTCATCAATGATTACCGCAATGTCTGTCATATATTAAATCGACTGAAATCCTTAGATCATCAATGGAAGCGGCGACGTGTCACCGCAACTCACCGATTCGGCGACTGCTGTTATGTTTATGTACCCTTGTAGGATAGAGGCGTGCCTCCTAGCTGGAGCGTGAGAACGTTCTCTCTTGCGCAAGGCAGTTTTTCCTACGAACTGATGATATTCCCGGTTGAATGTGTTTGCTCGCATGGGATTCGATGTACAAAGAGATCAATAATCCACACACGTTGTGGTAAGAAATGATGAAAAGTACACAGTAAATTTAAAACAAACTGAATGTTGGCGACCACACAAGCTTATGAGTCAACCCAGTGGCTCAGCCCCACACTTACCCTGTCCCCGAAAAATACGTTAAATGTTTGTCTTTAAGTTCAGCTCTCTCTCTCTCTTTCTCTCTCTCTCTCTCTCTCTCTCTCTCTCTCTCTCTCTCTCTCTCTCTCTCTCTCTCTCTCTCTCTCTCTCTCTCTCTCTCTCTCTCTCTCTCTCTCTTTCTCTCTCGTGTTAAATGGAAGATAGGCATCACTCATCACCACATAATTCATCACACTTAAAATATTACATGAATTGATTTCAATTAAATTATCTCATCATCACAGTACATGTAGATTCTGCCATTTGCTCCTTTGTGGTTTTCAACTGCACAGTAAATGTTTGTGTGTGTTCTGCAGAGACCAGTTGCCATGGCAACTCTGCTGTGCCTGATAGCTCTGATGAGCATGCTGGGGCAGACAGCAGGGAAGCATAAGTATGTCAGCATGGGGCTGGATGGGAAGTGGAACTCCTCACCTTTCATGCTGGAAATCAGGTAACTGAGCCTGGCAGGTCTACATCTCTTCCAACGTCCCTCTCACTTTTGCTCCGCCAGAGTTGAGATTTGTTTTGGTGAGCTCTAAATTGAAGTTGCCTAGCTATGATAGCATATCCAATAAATGTAGTATTTGCAAAACAGACTCACATTTCAACCTGGAAGCAAAGAAAAAAACCCATAAAAACCCCAAAAGGGGGGTGGGGTGGGCTGAGTCTCAACTTTCTGTCCTACAATTCATATTTGAAGACATGTATATTAAATTGAAAAAGCATAAGCAGTTATGTACATTCAATGGAAAAAGCATAGGTGTCCATTTGCAGTGCATACCCACTGTGTGTATGTCAGCTATTGGTATTGAGATTGGAGATTAGCTATGTTATTCCTCACAGTGTCACGCAATATAAGCTAAAAGGAACTTGTAACATACAGACTCTTCATTGTCTTACTTAAATGTTTCAATGGAATGACTTGCACTTTGCTTGTCAATGATTTACTGGCTACTTTATGACTACTGAAAAAATGTGCAAGAACTGGAAGAGTAGAAGAATGTTTTCTACTCTGCCCATTCTTAACATGAACTGATCAGTAAATTTTATTCCCTGCATGTATTTAATTTTCTGTTGTGATACTCTTTCAGTGAATTTCTGGCCAAAGAATCCGAAGATTATTTTTGGGCATTTGCTCAAGATGTTGTCAAGCTTGATCCAGCTCGTCTTGAGAAAGGTGGTTTGTCTGGTTTATAACATTTTTTCCTGTCTTGCTAAGTTTATATTTTTGAGCATTATGAATAGCTTTAAAGTACTTTTTGACTCACATGCGAAGCAAAAGTGAGTCTATGTACTGAGCCGTGTCGTCCGTCCGTCCGGGCGTCCGTCCGTCCGGGCGTCCGTCCGTCCGGGCGTCCGTAAAAAACTTAAACGTTGGATTTTTCTCGGAGACTATTAAGTCTATCAACACCAAATGTGGCATGATGGTGTATGATGACAAGGCCTCAAAAAACATACATAGTGACTTGACCTTGCTTCAAGGTCAAGGTCACAGGAGCCATAAATGTGGTCTCAAAAACAGTCATTTTTCACATTTTCCCAATTTTCTCCCACGTTATTGAAAATGGCGACCTTAGCTACAAGTGGTATATAGGTCAAAGCAAGCCCTATCTTTTGATACCAGTTTGGTTGACCTTGCTTCAAGGTCAAGGTCACAGGAGCTCTTCAAAGTTGGATTGTATACATATTTTGAAGTGACCTTGACCCTGAACTATGGAAGATAACTGTTTCAAACTTAATAATTATGTGGGGCACATGTTATACTTTCATCATGAGACACATTTGGTCACATATCATCAAGGTCAAGGTCACTTTGACCCTTATGAAATGTGACCAAAATGGGGTAGTGAACCACTAAAAGTGACTATATCTCATGGTAGAAAGTGCCAATAAGCACCATTGTGCTTCCTATGTCTTGAATTAACAGCTTTGTGTTGCATGACCTTGGATGACCTTGACCTTGGGTCAAGGTCACATGTATTTTGGTAGGAAAAATGTGTAAAGCATTTCTTTGTGTATGATGTCATTGGTAGGTTTAGTTGTTTGACCTTGACCTTGAAGGTCACCTGAAGGTCAAGGTCATATAAAGGTCAAGGTCAAGCATGTGAGTCGTATGGGCTTTGCCCTTCTTGTTAACATTTCAAATGGAAAAGTCAAAGATTTTTTCTCTTTCTGTGGTGTCAAATGTTTTTTTTGTCAACAGTTTGTTAAAACATCTTTACTTGATGGACATTTTGTTTTCTATTGTCCGGTGCAATACATAATAAGAAATACATGTCTAAAAGTACCTATGAAATAGAAAACAAATTAAATTCCTGTGATATTTTACATCATTAAAGTCTTGTTTTTGGATATGTTGGCATTTCAAACATCCTCTGTCTTTTTTTAAAATTATTATTTGTTTGCTCTGTGGCTGAGCAGTTAGAATGTTTGACCTGCAGTCACTTGCGGCTGATGGGTGCAGTGTTCGAAGCAGCTGAGATCCTAGAGCAGCATCCTTGGGCAAGGCGCCTCACCAACATTGCCTCTCCTACTGAGGAGTAAAGCCAGTCACTGGGCAGTGCACAGTGCTGACTGGGGGTGAAATTCTCCAAAAATAATTTCCTATTAAAATTAGGGACACAAATAAAAATCATTATTATTACGATTATTATCATCATTTCTGCAGAGACGGAGCAGGGGATGTACCAGGTGGGACTCAAGATGGCAGGTCGACACCTGTCTTTGCTGCAGCAAAGTCTCCTCAAGTTTGCCCTGTCTCTTCGAGCCTTCTCACCCTCCATTGCCATGTACCAGCAGGTAGGGGTGATGGCATCAGTTTGGATGCGATGTGTCTCATTCAGTGCTGTGCCTCTCTCCGATATGTGCAAATAGATCTATGTGCAGGCTGTGTTGAAGGAAAGACATATTTGAACATGTAACACATGGAGTAATATTTTAAAGCATGTAATATTGTGTGGACCTGCCATTGATGCACTGTAGAGTAGAGTAGTTACTTCTGTGTGTGTGTGTGGTGTGTGTGTGCATGTTCCCCATATATTCACTTTAATCTCAACTTGTGTGTGTTTGTGTGTGTGTGTGTGTGTGTGTGTGTGTGTGTGTGTGTGTGTGTGTGTGTGTGTGTGTGTGTGTGTGCATGTGTGCCTTTTGCATGTGTGGACCCAGAAACTTTCAGTGACCAGCTACCTTGACCTCTGTGTTCAGAAGGAGCAGCAATGACCTCCATTCCCCAGATAGCTGCTAAAAACCCCTTGTGTATTCCCATCAATGATTGACTGCAAATGCCTTTTCCTAGAAATGGTCATTAACTCTTCTCTGCGTCTCTCTCAGCAGATCTAGTGACTTCTGTGGGTGTGTGTGTTTGCAGGTAGCTATAGAGAGGCAGCCACCCTCAGGTTGTGAGGTCTTCCTGGATGTCAAGGGTGCCCTGACCTGTGATCCTGCCAAAGTCAAGGACCTCCTTTCCGATGCTGGTGACAGGTATGGAGTTATCTCCCTTAAGTGAAGGCCTTGGAACTACATGTCTATTATTTCATAAACGATTAATATGTCTTGTACAAAATCACTCAGTGAAATATATGGAGAGTTTAATAATTATGTGCATATATAGGAAGAATAATATTCAGAGATTGAGAAAAACTTTCCATTTTGTTTGTTACCTGGAAAAAGGTGTGCCTAATACCCAAAACCATCCATTGCAGGAGGAAAACTGCCTTGCAAGTTAGGGATGAGTGAGTTCTCTCAGAAAAGCAGTGATAGCTGCAGAATATTGATTTTTTTTAACAGTACCTAGTTCATGTCCACATCTGTACAAATCTCTTTTTCAAGAGTCTACAGAGGAGTTCATTGATATTGTGTTCCACATAATGTTAAGTTGTTCAACATATGTATCAAATGCCTTCCTTTCTTCACAGGCCTGCACCCCTGCTGTATAAGTTCGACCATGTGTACCCAGGCTCTAAGAATGGCAAGCGGCCAGTGGTGATTCTCTATGCAGAGATGGGAAGAACCTCCTTCACACAGGCCCACCAAACTCTGGCCAAGATGGCCACTGAGGGGGAGATAACCTATGTCCTCCGTCACTATGTGCAGGTCTGTGGTAGGAAGTGGCTGTAATAATGAAGGAATGGATAATGTGTGGTGGAATGGACTTGAGTGATGAACTGGAAATCTTAAAATGAAATATTTGATATGTCATATTGAATAATCTATCCTGGGAGACTTTGTATTCTGTTTCTTAATTAAATGGTAAAGAAAAAAAAGAAAAAAAGAAACAGTTCACATCCCTTTTATTGCATTGAAATTGAAAAGAGGTTGCTCTGGTGAGCGTATCACATGCACTTCATCAGGGTGATGAGTTTTCTGTTCCAATTCAGTGGCTGATAAAGCTGAAACAGTATATGGTCAAGAGTACAGAGGTGCTGAGTATTGTGTGACACACATATTTCCAAATAAACTTTCTGATACAGTAAATGAGTAATGATACACTCTTCATTTCCCATAAATATGATGCATTAGGTGATGTCTAAACTGTACAGAAAAGAAAAACTGAATGTAATCTTTAGTTTATCTTTTGTGGCTCTTTTTCTGAATGAGTGGTGGTGTCAAGTTAAGATAAGACTCCAAACTGTCTTCTTCAAATACAACTAAACTATTCAACACAAAAACTTTATTGCAGCTTCAACATCCAATTATTAATGATATTTTTGCTCCTAGGTCAAGAAGAAATGAAATAAAACCATAATTGTTAGTCAAATTATAGGTTAGCATTCGTCTTAACTTAACTTTACACCGCGTCACACTTTCTCTCATTCAATCTTTTGCGCAAAACATGAAACATCAAAGTTGAAGAAGATTTATTAAACATCAAACACATGTGCAGAAACATCGATCTTTTGTCAACAACATGAAACAAGTTTGGATTGTGTGAGTTGACAGTGTGAGGAGGAAGAGGCTCTGTTTTGAGGTAGGGTAGTGAAATTGGCGTACTCAGCACCTGCGTACTCTTGACCATATCTTGTTTGTTTTCTCTCTCAATATCTGTAAGTGTATCCATCCTGCGTTTTGCATTACATTCTCTCACTTTGTCACTATCGCTTGCTGTTTGTCTGTGTTTGTGTGTGTGTGTGTGTGTGTGTGTGTGTGTGTGTGTGTGTGTGCCTGCCCATCTGTCTATCCATCCATCCATCCTTCCATCCATTCATCAATCCAATCGTCCATTCATCCATCCATCCTTCCATCCTTCCAACCATTCATCCATCCATCCATCCATCCATCCATCCATCCATCCATCCATCCATCCATCCATCCATTCATTCATCCATCCATCCTTTCAACCATCCATCTATCCATTCATCCATTCATCCATCCATCCTTCCATCCTTCCAACCATCCATCCATTCTCCATCCATCCATCCATCCATCCATCCTCCATCCACCCCTCCATCCACCCCTCCATCCATCCATCCATCCATCCATCCATCCATCCATCCATCCATCCATCCATCCATCCATCCATCCACACACACACACATCTACCCATTCATCTCTCCTTCTGTCTGTTCATCTCTCCCTTTCCCTCTCCATCTGACACTCACTGTCTGCTTGATACAGAGGCAAATGGACAGGAAAGTCAGACTGTCAGGCTATGGAGTGGAGTTGGCACTCAAAAGCACGGAGTACAAGGCCAAAGATGACACCAAGGTCGAAGGTGAGAGGTCACACCCTTTTCAGTGACATGTTCATTTTCTGTACATATTTCAGGAGTTTAGATGTCTGAAGTTGAAAGTTATTAACTGATCAAATTTTTGTGAATGGTTATTGACCCTAAGATCTTCTCATTCAAGTGCAATTTTAATGCACTTGAGCATTTCTTGTTGACTGGATGTCACCATCTTGGGAAAACTAATCTTGAATAAGAAAATGTACAGCACCATGCAAATGTCGTCAGCTGATGCCTTGTCTTTTGTATGCTTGTACTGTTGGTTTGTCCTGCTTATCCTTGTGTTGTGATTTCTGTGTGTGTCTTGTTTGTGTCACTAGTCCACAAAACATCTGTGTCTGAGAAGAAAGGTAAGCCATCTGTGACCCATCCTCCCAAACAGAGTCGGACTGATACCTTGGATCATTTTCTGATTCTTGAATCATCACCAAGTTGCAAGAATTTCCTTTAAAATGGTTTTGGAATTATTGTGATATGTACAGTGATTGGTGAGCTGTGCTTGTTTGAATTTGCACTGAAAACAGTCGTTTTGGAGAAAATTGCTCTTTAAGTGTGTAGGTGATACTTTGTTAGCAAAGGAATTTTGTAGAGAATGGGCTATTTCATTGGAATTGAGCTCAAAGGAATTCCCTCAACTGCCAGTGAACATGAACTATGTGTATAATTGATGCAGTTACATGCTGTTGGGTTTTTGTTTGTTTGTTTGTTTTCATGAAAAAGATTACATGATCTTAATGTAAACACACACCTCACCCACCCCCATCCCCCATTTTTTTTTAATATAAAAAATTGTATCAATGGATTTAAAACCCAACACTTGCAAAGTATATGCTGTGATTATTCAGCTTTCTGGATCGGGAAAAATGTCAAATTGCTAAAGAAACTTCTCTTAGTGCAAACCCTGCTGTATCAGAATTTGACAGAAATATCAAACTGACTCTGTTTCAGAGGATTGGTCACAACTGTTCCCATCTGGGTACCTAGTGGTTCTTGTCCAAGTCTCTCTGTAGAACTTTGCTCTTCTCAGCTCTCCTTTTTTTGTGGCCAAGTGGTGGCCCCCCTGGCCCCCACATGATCTTCTGGCCCATGGTTATATCATTATTAATCTAAGTATTCCTCTGGTTAACTTTGGTATAATGATTTTCTGTGATGATTTTGTATACACTCTTTTTCTTCCCCTGTGAGGAATGCAGCTGTTCAAAGTGCAGAGCTGAATTCTGTAGAGATTAGATTTTACTCTTGGGGAGTACTTTGGTTTCTTTCTGGTCCTAACTACAATGCATACACAGGATTCCATTCATGAAACTTTTTTGGAACCTCTTCCTCCAGTCTGATTCTCCACTTCCTTCATGAAATTGTTGAATTTTTAAAAAATCTTTGAATTCAAGCAAGAAATAGCTCAGAAGGATAATAAAAGTCAAGAATTTGCACTATTGTATCTTTAATACCAAATGAAGTTTATTTTCCCCTTCATTGAAAAAACGAGATAATCAGATGAAGTGAATGATATGTTTGGCACATTCTATGAAATGATGGAGTAACCTCAGCTGCTCTGGTGAATAGTCTTCATTAGAATGTTGTATGCATAATTCACCTCCACCCTGAATTGTGGGTCAGATCTTTTGTTTCTTGTTAGAATTGAAAATGCATGATTGCTGCATGGTTTTCACTGTTCCACGGATACTTGCTTTGCAGACAAGGGCAAGAAAGTGGATGGAGAGTTCACTGCAGAGGAAGATGAAGTGGAGGGATTCATTTTCTCAAAACTGAGGTAAATTTCTTCCCCCATACAGACAAGTTTCAGCATTTGATTTTTTTCTTGATTTCTTTCTTTTAGCTAATTTTCATATTAAAAAGGAAAAGGGTTAAGTTGCATTTTAAAAATAATATTTTGACTCCTCACCCATCGATGGGTACTCAAAACACTCAGTTTTACCCTTTGGTCACTGGACTACTCGAATTGTCACTCCTAGCACCACACTATCTCTACTTCCTGGGGTGCAAGCAACCAATCTGCAGATGAACCATCCAGAGTTTTGTTGAAGCAGTTGTCTAGCTCAGCCCTCACAGGGACCCATTTAACTCCAGGCCGGGGAGAACCAATGCGAGTGAAGCACTTTGTTCAAGGGTGCGACTCTGGGATTCATGCAGCTTCAAACACCACACCCACTTGTCACAGGTGACTGCACTTCAAGTACTCTGTTGACTCGACCGTACTGAGTTTCAGGATGATTTGTGTAATGCATGAGGGTTTCTGAGTTATTTCCCTTTGTTTTATCCATTCCCATCAGAGAGCGCCACCCCGAGCTGGCCACACAACTGAAGAATTTACACAACCACCTCATCAACTCAGCCACGGAGTTAGCTCCCCTCAAAGTCTGGGAGTTCCAAGGTAATGAATGGCCATAGCAAACTATACAGGTTAGAGTGACCGTTGGAGAGGATCACGAGTGAGTCATCAGAGTAAGAGTGTGTGTGTGTGTGTGTGTGTGTGTGTGAGTGTGTGTGAGCAAGTGAGAGATATCCCCCCCCCCCCTCCCCCCCCCCCCCCCCCGAAAAGAAAGTTGTGAAATTTTCTCTTCTTTTTATTTTAAATACCAGCTGATCAAATGACGAATGATAAATTGAACTAATTCATTTTACTCACTCACTCAAGCAACCTCTCTATATTTTAGTGATTAACAACGAGGCAGGATGAGGGGAAAATGCTCATTTGCTGATCTTGATTTACTGATTCACCTTGTATTTGATTGGTCAATCACGAGGGTCCTGTCTAGTTTGAAGAAACCATGCCGACTGATTTCTGAGTAGTCCTCTCTGACCATGAGATGACTGAAACTGTGTGTTGCAGACCTGGGGCTACAGGCAGCACAGAGAGTGGTGACAGCCCCAGCCAAGGATGTTCTCAAAGCCCTTAGGGACACCAGCCAGAATTTCCCTAGCCAGACCAGGTGTGTTACACTCTTGTTCCCTCTGTGTGTGTGTATGTGTTTGTGTATGTGTGTTTGTGTGTGTGTGTGTTTGTGTGCTTGCGTGTGTGTGTGTGTTTGTGTGCTTGCGTGTGTGTGTATGTGTGTTTGTGTGTGTGTGTGTGTGTGTGTGTGTGTGTGTGTGTGTGTGTGTGTGTGTGTGTGTGTGTGTGTGTGTGTGTGTGTTTGTGTGCTTGCGTGTGTGTGTGTGTGTGTTTGTGTGTGTGTGTGTTTGTGTGCTTGCGTGTGTGTGTGTGTGCGTGTGTGTGTGTGTGTGTGTGTGTGTGTGTGTGTGTGTGTGTGTGCATGTGTGTGTGTGGGTGATGTGTGAACTTGCATGTGTATGTGTGTGTGTGTGTGTGTGTGTGTGTGTTTGTGTGCTTGCGTGTGTGTGTATGTGTGTTTGTGTGTGTTTGTGTGTGTGTGTTTGTGTGCTTGCATGTGTGTGTATGTGTGTTTGTGTGTGTGTGTGTTTGTGTGCTTGCGTGTGTGTGTGTGTGCGTGTGTGTGTGTGTGTGTGTGTGTGTGTGTGTGTGTGTGTGCATGTGTGTGTGTGGGTGATGTGTGAACTTGCATGTGTGGGTGTGTGTGAGTGTGTGTGTGTGTGTGTCGCGGTTGGGGTAGGTGGAAGATGGCTCGACCCCCAACCGGACAGTGAAAAAAAAAGAAGGGAAATTCCTTTCTCAGTCACTAATCACATTTAAAGAGAAAAACACCACAAACCGAATCCGACAAAAAAAACAACTAACCAATTACATAGACATCTTTCAAACAAAACTCTCACTAACTGAACATACAAATGAAAATGAAAAGAAGAAACAAAAACAATTATACAAATAAAAAACCGTTAAAAACCGCCCAGCGGGCTTAACATTAACAGTTCTTAGTCAATTATCTATGTCATATTATCTCCTCAATCAATCTCTATGCCCTATTTATAGGTGATACCGAATGATAATAATCCAATTATGAAAAAAACTACGTTCTGCACGAGCCGCTGCAGAACTAAAAAACAAAACACATGCAAAATGTTCCAAAAATGTACTTGCTGACTCCGCATATTGCTCAAAGGCGCATCACCTCTGAGACAACATTCTCTATAATTTCTTAAAATTAAACAATACTAAACCGAGTCGTGACAGAACCCCCCTCTAGGATTAGACTTTCTCCTGTCTAAGCCAAAAACTTACGCACGACTTGGTTCTCTCCAATATCCTTTTCAGGAATCAAACAAAACCGAAACTAAAAGGACTGTTAGGGGTCTGTCTACATTAACAAAAACCTAAAGTCACACGCACAACTTTCTTACTCGTACCGTACACAAGTAGAGAAAAGTATATACTCCCAGAACCCAAAAAGAACAATAAATCAAGAGGTGGGGAGCTACCTCCCAGACCCCTGACAAAAGAACACTAATAAATCAAGAGGTGGGGAGCTACCTCCCAGACCCCTGACAAAAGAACACTAATAAATCTAGAGGTGGGGAGCTACCTCCCAGACCCCTGACAAAAGAACACTAATAAACCAAGAGGTGGGGAGCTACCTCCCAGACCCCTCAACAAAAAATTGGATGAAAGACAGCGATTGTCAGGAGGGCTTAAGACTATGGGTACAGTCTGAATAGGTGACCACAGCACCCCCAGGAACGTCCTCACGACTCCCCCTACCCATGCCTCTGACACTTGGAGAGACACCAACCCACAACAAAAAGGAACCTGGTCTGACCAGACCCAGTGCTGTCACGTAACCAAGTGAACAGCAACCATCCAGGTCTGACCCGGCAAGACCCAACTCTGTCACTCAATTGTGATCAGTAACGCCCAACACAGGGCACCAAAATAAAATAACTCACAGACTGAATCAGCGTCAAAATCTGTACAGCACAGATCTCCTCGCTGATAGTATAAAACAGCCAGCGACATGCGCGGCAAAGTAGTGTAGACATTTTAAGAGTAACCAAACCTGAGCACCAACAATTTTTTTTACATTGATATCAAGTTACAATTACAAGTCACGCAAGACAACACAAAGATTAGTGACTGATTGATGAAAGGAATCCCGTACGAGCCCCCATCTGTCGCGGTTGGGGTAGGTGGAAGGTGGCTCGACCCCCAACCGGACAGTGAAAAAAAAGAGGGAAATTCCTTCCTCAGTCACTGATCACATTTAAAGACAAAGACGCCACAAACCGAATCCGACGGAAAAACAACTAACCAATTACATAGACATCTTTCAAACAAAACTATCACTAACTGAACACAAATGAAAATGAAAAGAAGAAACAAAAACAATTATCCAAACGTTCCAAAAAGGTACTTGCTGACTCCGCATATCACTTAAAGGCGCATCACCACTGAGACAACATTCTCTATAATTTCTTAAAATTACAAAATGTTAAACCGAGTCGGAATGTGTGTGTGTGTGTGTGTGTGTGTGTGTGTGTGCATGCGTGTGTGTGTGTGTTTATATATCTGTGTGCGATTTGCTTGGTTTCTTGTATGTCACTAGTTATGTGTGTGTTTGTTCATATATTTGCAGTTAGGTAATTGTATTGTAAAGCTAATGTTTGGTCTTCTTTTATTTAGCTTGGAGGGTGTTTGCTTATTTGTACATGGCAACATTTTTTATACCGTGTTTTTCACTAGTTTTAAGATGCCTGATACTGCTTTATCTGGGTTTGTCATTCATAGTCAGCCTTTTACTATAATAATACCTTTGCGAATTCTGAGCATAGAAGGCTGCCTCAGGAATAAACGTGAGTAACATGAGCTTTCTTTGTATGATGTTTCAGGTCTCTAGTACGCACCACAGTGAGTGAAGATCTGAGAAAGGAAATCAGGAGAAATCAGGATGTAAGTTTTCTTGTTTTCTTTATTGCTTTGGCATCTATTTCTCAAAGAAATATTTTTAGTGCAAAGTTGCTTGTACTAGTTCAGAAGTGAGAACTGATAGAACAATCATGATTTTCTCATTATCCAAATTTCAATGATAGATTTTCATTCCAACGCTTTATCCTGATCCAGTGACAACTGTGTCTTTCAGCTCGTTAGGACTCTATGCAACACAGTGTACCTTTAGAGGTCAGTCAGTAATTTACTTCCACAGTGCATCACACATTCAAAACCTGCATAATCCTGCAAGAACCCAAGAGACTGAAAACTGAACATCCTAACACTGGATCTGTGATTCCTAGAGCACTGTCTAATTGAGCAAGATGGTTTGCCAGGAGTCTGCGCAGAGCATGTGGGTGCTGACTTCAGTTCCATGGACAGACTGACATAATAATCCTTTGCTGCTTGCTTTGCTGACAGCTGTGGGAGGGCCAATACCACCTGTCTGGTGGAGAGTCAGCACTCTACCTGAATGGGCTGCCTATCGACATGGAGATCTATGACATCTTCACACTCCTGGAGCTCATGACCAGCGAGGCCAAACTGCTGGAGGGGCTCCATGCCTTGGGCTTCAAGGTAAGGTGATGAAACTGTAGTCACGGTGGGAAGACACATTTTTGAGAGCTATAGTGAGAGTCCTTCCTAGTTTTATTGACCTCTGTCCATCTCAGGCACAGCTATGGCTGTTCACTTCTGCAATGATGATCATATCACCCCCACCCCCCACCCCCACCCCCCACCCCCACCCCACCCCACCCTTCACCCCCCACCCACTGTCATTTTTAAAATCATCATTGTTGTCAATGTCATCATCATCATTGTCATCATGGTCATCATTGTCATAATCTTCATGATGATCATCACCTGCAGGAGCATCTGGCAGAGTGGGTTGTTCCCTGCTGGTTATGTGCTGTATGTCCTTCGAGAAAGTATAGTCTCTAAATCCTCCAATGATATCACTCCCCTGCTCAAGCTACTCCCTCTGCTCATGTGCCTTTCCTGCTCAAGCTCCTTCTGTTACTTCTTCTTGTTATAATCCTCTTGTCTAGTCTTGCTCTTCTCTGTGGGAAGCACAGTTGCTGCAGCAAAAGTTCATTAGTATAAGTGTTGCCAACAAAGAATTGCACTCTCAGTGTAGGAGCTTATCTCTTGCTCTCTTCCATGCAGTGGTGTCATACGCTGTCCCTCTCAAACATTTCCACCAAGGAGCAGCCGCTGACATGTGTTTTTGTGTATTTGTGTTGCAGGGGGACAAGCTACAGCAGCTGCTGCAGATAGACCTGAAGGCAGGGGACGA
>JAWQFJ010002975.1:126662-131662 GCA_034096865.1 Theodoxus fluviatilis | reverse complement strand
CACACCAGGCCTTTGCACTCAAGGTCCTTGGCTTTGAGCCAGGCATGCGCGGTGTCGTCAGCAATGGCAAGGTATGCACACACAGTGTCCATGATTACATGAGTTCGAGTCTGCGTCAGGTTGTAACCCCCATCTCCACTCCCCCACCCCTTCTCTGTAGGTTTTTTAAGTGTACATTTCATTGAAAGTTGTGTAGACCAACATAATCTTTTCACTTGTCTCTGCTGAAGCAAATGGATGTTTGCCAAAATGGTGTCTTGCAAATTGCAAAATGTCTTCCATATGCTATCAAAACAGCTCCTTTCTGCATTTTTTCCAAACTGCACCTTTGCCATCCTGATACCTGGATTCATGCAATACTTCTCAGCATTCTCCATCTTGACCTGATCAAAGAAATGTCTGCTAGGTGCTGCATTCTCTAACATGACCTGATCAAAGAAATTTCTGCTAGGTGCTGCATTCTCTAACATACTTGTGATAGGACTGAAGAAGAGCCTTCAGTCAAATAATGAACTTAGAAGTGGTGTATACATGTACATAGGTGCAGTTGCCCCCTGCTATGCCCACAGAATCACTGCTTGCAGTGTGTGTATGTATGTGTGTGTGTGTGTGTGCGTATGTGTATGTGTGTGCATATATGTGTGAATGTGTATGTGTATGTGTGCATATGTGTATGTATGTGTATGTGTGTATAATGTGTGTGCATATGTATGTGTATGTGTGCATATGTGTATATGTGTGTGTATGTGTGCATATGTGTATGTGTATGCAGGTGCTGGGCCCACTGAGGGAGGACGAGGAGTTCATGCAGGAGGACGTGGACCTACTGGAGAAGTACCTACAGCAGCATGCCGCCAGGAAGCTGAGCGAGGCGCTGTCCAACATGGGGCACTTCGGCCACAGGTCTGCTTCATTCGGCTTAGTGCTCTGCCCCATGCTGCTTTGACCTGTTGTTCAGCCTGCCCTCATTCCCAACTCTGACCCCTGACCCCCATCTCTCTCCTCATCCTCCTTCCCAACCCCACCCCTGCCCCCCTCCTCTCATTCTCCTTCTCAACCTCACCCCTGCCCCCCTCCTCTCTCCTCATTCTCCTTCCCAACCCCAACCCCCCTCCTCTCTCCTCATTCTCCTTCCCAACCTTACCCCTGCCCCCCTATTCTCATCCTCCTTCCCAACCTCACCCCTGCCCCCCTCCTTTCTCCTCATTCTCCTTCCCAACCCCACCCCTGCCCCCCTCCCCTCATTCTCCTTCCCAACCTCACCCCTGTCCCCCTCCTCTCTCCTCATTCTCCTCCCCAACCCCAACCCTGCCCCCCTCCTCCTCATTCTTTTTCCCAACCCCACCCCTGCCCCCCTCCTCCTCATTCTCCTTCTCAACCTCACCCCTGCCCCCCTCCTTTCTCCTCATTCTCCTTCCCAACCCCACCCCTGCCCCCCTCCTCCTCATTCTCCTTCCCAACCTCACCCCTGCCCCCTCCTTTCTCATTCTTCCCCACCCCAACCCTGCCCCCCTCCTTTCTCCTCATCCTCCTTCCCCCTCATGCTCCGTCCCAACCCCGCCCCTGCCCCCCTCCCCTCATTCTCCTTCCCAACCTCACCTTTTTCCCCCTCCTCTCTCCTCATTCTCCTCCCCAACCCCACCCCTGCCCCCCTCCTCTCTCCTCATTCTCCTTCCCAACCATACCCCTGCCCCCGTCCTCTCTTGTCCTCCTTCCCAACCTCACCCCTGCCCCCCTTCTTTCTCCTCATTCTCCCTCCCAACCCAACCTCTGCCCCCTCCTCTCCTCATTCTCCTTCCCAACCCCACCCCTGCCCCTCTCCTCTCCTCATTCTCCTTCCCAACCCCACCCCTGCCCCCCTCCTCTCCTCATTCTCCTTCCCAACCTCACCTCTGCCCCCCTCCTCTCTCCTCATTCTCCTCCCCAACCCCCACCCCTGCCCCCTCCTCTCTCATCCTCCTTCCCAACCTCACCCCTGCCCCCCTCCTCTCTCATCCTCCTTCCCAACCTCACCCCTGCCCCCCTCCTCTCTCATCCTCCTTCCCAACCTCACCCCTGCCCCCCTCCTTTCTCCTCATTCTCCTTCCCAACCCCACCCCTGCCCCCTCCTCTCCTCATTCTCCTTCCCAACCTCACCCCTGCCCCCCTCCTCTCTCCTCATTCTCCTCCCCAACCCCAACCCCTGCCCCCCTCCTCTCTCATCCTCCTTCCCAACCTCACCCCTGCCCCCCTCCTCTCTCATTTTCCTTCCCAATCCCATCCCTGCCCCCCTTCTCTCTCCTCATTCTCCATCCTGCCCCTGCCCCCCTCCTCTCTCCTCATCCTCCTTCCCAACCCCATTCCTACCCCCCTCCGCTCTCCTCATCCTCCTTTCCGACCCCACCCCTGCCCCCCTCCTCTCTCCTCATTCTCCTTCCCAACCCTATCCCTGCCCCCCTCCTCTCTCCTCATTCTCCTCCCCGACCCCACCCCTGCCCCCCTCCTCTCTCCTCATCCTCTGTCCCAACCCCCTCCCTGCCCCCCTCCTCTCTCTTCATTCTTCATCTGCCCTGCCCCCCTCATCTCTTCTCATCCTCCTTCCCGACCCCACCCCTGGCCCCCTCCTCTCTCAATTTTCCCTCCAACCCCCCAACCCCCCAATACTCTACATGCTGCATCTGGTTCTGGTGCTTGTTCCTCATTGTCTTATTCAGTCAGTGTGTTTTGCTTTCCAATCTGCTGTATCTGCTTTTCATTCTGGTACTCTTCCTCTTACAGCTTTTGAATCTCACTTCTTTATTTTTCATCCTCCCTCTTTTCCTGCTTCCATTTTTTGCTTCAGATTTTCATCCTGCTCTTCCTGGTCCTTCTTGCCCTCTGATCTCTGTCCCCTTCCTCTGTTTGAAAAGTGTGGTTGTGGTGTAGAAATGACTAAACGACCTTTTCGATCCCCTGTTTAAAGACCCAGCATTTCTGCCTGTTTGTTGCAGTGGCAGTAACATGGTCATGAAGGTGGGGTCGCTGCTGACGGCCAAGGGCCACACAGAATCTCGAAAGAAGGTCACCTTCCACGGTGACCAGCACAGGTATGTGGGACTGTCCTGTCTACATAATGGCCTGGCTCCAGGTCTCAAGGAAAATTGGCCGTGATGTTGTATGTGGGCAGTGTTTGATGATGTTGAGAAGTGGCAGTCTTCTAGGACAAGACCTTTTTTTTTTTGCCCCTCTCTCCATTTGAATTAAAAAAAAAAACAGATTTCTTTGAAATTGAAAATTCTGTTATTTGTGATTCCACTGAAAGTATTGATGATAGTTGCACCCTAATGACAACAGTCAGATATTGTTCCAGTGTCAATAGTCATTTTGAACAATGTTGAAAACTAAAAGGCCTAATTAATTGAAACCATGTGGAAGCACAAATGTCCTTTCAGCACTTACCTGTGAATGAGAAGTTGTACCCAACCAGTGCAGGGTGATAACTTGAAGAAGTGAAAAGTCAGTAAACATTTTTGGTTTTTCCTCCAGTGTCATCAAGCTGCCAGCCAGTGAGGACTCCCCAGCTTTCATCATAGAGACCATCATTGACCCGGTGTCTCGCCAGGCCCAGAAACTTGCCCCCATCCTCATGGTATGTCTGCGTGTGAGTGTGTGTGTAGAGTGTGTGTGTGTGTATGTTTGTGTAGTGTATGTGTGTTTGTGTAGTGTGTTTGTGTGTAGTGTGTGTATGTTTGTGTAGTGTATGTGTGTGTGTTTGTGTAGTGTGTTTGTGTGTGTGTGCATATTTGGGGGTGGATGGGTGGGCTATATGCATGTATGTTGTGTGTGTGAAACCATGTATGTGCATGGTCTTCTTCATGGATGAATGCAATTTTGCTGTCACAGTATGTATACCTGAAACCCAAAAGCCACCACTTGTAATAATGATATCTTTCAAAGTCTATTGGTCTAAGCATATTTATTCTCTAATGAAGTGCACCCTCTGGAAAAAAAACCCAAGCATTTCTGAAGATGTCAGTTGGACTGTATGCTCTTTCTTCTCCCAGACTTTGAGAGAGCTGACCAATGTGGAGATAAAGGTCTTCCTGAATCCTAGAGACAAACTCTCCGACATGCCTCTGAAAAGGTGGGTAGTTTATATATTTAAATAAACCCAGATTTCACCTGTTCAAGGGATAGAACCATGGCACTGCATCTCGCACAGCGGGTAGATTGTTCATCCTCAATGGATTCTCTCAAGTGGTTTGCTGATCCTTCATTTCCTGCAGTCCAATGTTAGAAGCAGTATTGCACACTGATTGATCCTCTCCACTGGTACTGTCAGACTGAAAAGTTCTCAACTGCTCTTTGTACATGCCTGAATGTTTTCTTCTGATGAAGCAGTCAAGGTTTTAACCTAAATTTGATATGAGGTCTAATGCAATGAAGGAAGTGCTTCACAACATCAGCTGCCATTCTTCATGTAGTGTTCATGCTCCACCAGGGACCTAAGTGTACATGTGCTGGCTGTGCTTGCAGCTTCTACCGCTATGTGCTGGACCCAGAGATCAAGTTTGAGGCAGATGGGAAGCTGTCCCAAGGACCCGAGGCCTACTTTGGGGACATGCCACAGAAGTCCTTGCTGACCATGAATATGGATGCACCAGAGTCATGGATGGTGGAGTCGGTTCGATCCCCATATGACCTGGACAACATTCTTCTGGAGGAGGTGTGTATGTAAGAAATTACATGGTTGCCTCATTGAAGTAGATGCATATACATGCATGTACATACTCATTTGCATTTCTTTTAAAGTCACATAATTATCAGGGAGGTAAATGGTTTCAAAACATTGCTCTATGCTGTTCTTTTGATGCACAATCTTGACCTTGTCCAGATGCCCCAGTAACCTCTTTGGCTGCTTGGGACTGCCCCTGGCTGAGCCACAGGAGCAGACTCTGAAAGTCTAGCAGCCAGGGGTACCACCTCATGAAGGGGCATCAGATAGCTCTGGCCTTGTGACACATTTGAATGCAGTTGCTGTG
>JAWQFJ010002975.1:113510-121649 GCA_034096865.1 Theodoxus fluviatilis | reverse complement strand
GTCCCAGCGTTAAGTACACGTCTTTATAATCAATCACAAAAACATGCCCGTAACAGGGGTAGAAAAGAAAAATATAAGTAAAAAGAATGTTACTCGGTTATCTGGTTCAACCACAACATCCTCGATAACCTCAATTTCATAAAATATACACCTATTCTTCCCCTATTTCACTCCCAAGGAGAAAATAAAAATAAAACACAGCAGCACAAGTAAAATATTGGTCAGCCTTCTAGTATAAACATAAAACAGCATCGGTCAGCCTTCTACTAATATAAACATAAAATACGCAGGTCAGCCCTTGACAAATACAAACTATCGACCCGAATAAAAGGGGTTGCATCAACCTTCCACCTCTGCCCGCGCTCTGACTCTCTCTTTCGCTCTTCTTTTCATCGTCTTCTTTCTTCTCTGCGTCTGCTTCTCTCTTCTCTTTGTCTTCTTCTTCTTCACTCAGCAGGCGGACCGCGCTCGGTCTTCTCTCTTCTCCATACGCGGACTGACGGCGGACTGACGGCAGACTGACGGCTGACCGACGACTGACCAACCTCTCCCCTCTCCTCTCAGTGGCAGACTCAGGCAGACTTCACCAACGCTGCCCTCTCCTCTCCTCTCAGTAGGCAGACTTTCAACAGGCAGACTGACCTCTTCTTGTCTCCTCCCCTCTCTTTAGACAGACTGTCGGCAGATTAATCTCTTCTTCTCTTCTTCTCTTCTCTCCTTACTTCACCGTAGGCAGGCTGACCTCTCCTCTCTCTCTCCAACAGGCAGACTAACTGCTGACTCTTTCCCTCGCTAACATAGCTATCATCTCATAATTAACTCACGAACTCACCACTAATCAGACCCCAGAGCAAACATTGCTCATCACCCTCGGGTCAGAACTCAATTTCTACTCACTCCAAACTCTCACCGAAAAAACGCACACAGTCGCCGGACTACCAACCAGCAAAAACCAAGTCTATCTCAAGTAAGACACCTGGGAATCAACGTTCCTCATCACACAGACACACACATACAGACACACACACAGACACACACACACACAGACACACACACAGACACACACACAGACAGACACACACAGACACACACACACACACACACACACACACAGACACAGACACACACACACACACACACAGACACACACACACACACACACACACACACATACACACACACACACACATACACACACACACACACACACACACACACACACACACACATTTGTAAACCTACCTGCACAAAGAAATAGAGGATGCCGAGAGGGATGATAATGGACAGGAAAATGGGTGTGCTGTAGCTGATGACAACCAGGGTGGCCACTGCCATAGAAGCACAGTCCAGGAAGATTTCCATGGTCAAGGGCAGGCTGGTGTCGATGATGTCCATATCCATGGAGAACCGATTGAGGATGCGGCCAGTTGGCGTGGTGTCAAAGAAAGACATGGGAGCTCGCAGCACGCTGAGCAGCATCTTCTGGTGCAGGATTCTAGAAGCCCGCACAGCACACAGCCGGGCTATGACTGTGTATATGATGATCATTGCCACTGAAAGTGAATTGGTCCAAACATCTTCATTAGGTTCAAGTTACTTTTTTTCAATATCACCATCATCGACTTTGAGTTTCACTTTTCGGACTGAAGTTTCCACTTCTGTAGGATAAAGGTCTTGCCTCAAAATCTTACAAAAGATACCACATCTGATACAATACCAATACCTATTTCACAAAGTATGACTGTGAGCTTTCAACTCAATCCCATGTCTAAATCATCACCCAGTAGAGTTGTAGACTTCCATGAGGAAAAACAATGATAGGTAGCAAAGTCAGTGCCACATCTCACAGTGCACAGAAGGATTTTTGCCCTGTTCAGGGTGTCAAACTAAGGGCCTGGGTCCACATGGTCAGTTTCAGTGAGATCCATTCCTTGCACTAAATTACGGTATCACCTCCAACCTCCCTCATCCTTTATTCTCCTTCATTCAGAGTCTCTCCCCCCTCCCCCAACCACCCCTACCCACACACACCCACTTGCCATCTTGTCCACCGTGCCCACACATCCTAACAATTCACCAATTATCATCACTATTCACATCATGCCTGGCACCAGGTGTCCTCACCTTGTCCCAGTCCGAGGCCCCCGTAGCCCCACAGGTAGTGATCGTTCCTTTCACGCCGCTCAGAGCTATTGGCGGGAAAGCCAGTGAAGTTGGCAAGGTCAAGATCATCAGTCCAGGAGCTGAGGTAGACGTTTGTGGCCACAGCCGCTGCCTGATACAGACAGTATGCGCACCACTGCCACTGTGAACCACGTCATCCCCAGTGCACGCATGTAGGCCACAAACACGCCAAGGTTCACCTGAAGCAGCAAACACTAATACTGAGCAGCGTCTCTTTTTCAAGGAAGAACAAAGTGCTAAATTAGGAAATCATTACTTCTCTCAAATACTGAATGACAGACACTGAAGCAAGTTTCAATACAAACCTTCAAAATTCATGCACAGCAATGCATATACTTGGCCCTTCAAGACTATGTAAAAGGAAGTATGCACTGCTCTTGAAGTAGTTATTTGTGTTGGATACAGGTTGTTGGAGAGAACTGTTCCTATGTATATCTAAATGAACAAGTTGAAGAAATTTAACTAATTTCTATGTTTTCCTGACATACTTACCAGTAGACAAACCAGTGATATATGACCTTTTGACCTCGAAAAAGAATTTGCAAAATTCATACCCACATGTGACTGCCTGCCCCGCAATCCGACTGCTTTAGACATGAGCAGGAAGCACGTCAGCAAAGGGGAGGTAACTCCCAATGCCACGTGATCGCTCCGTCGTATAAAAGCAGGCAGCAGGCAGTCTAAATCCTCTTTGACACCGCTGAGAAAACCCGAGCAAATGCACAAAGGGGAGGTGGGTGGGACAATAAGTTGTCTACTGGTAAGTATGTCAGGAAAACATAGAAATTAGTTTAAATTTCTTCAAGTTATCCCTCCATACTGAACCAGTTGACAACCAGTGATATGATTGCCCAGCAATGGGTGGCGGGTTATGCATGAACACCTGACAAAACAGAAAACCAATCACCATCAAAACGAACAGCCGCACCCGCAACAACCAACTTGTTGATGCCAAAGGTGTCGTTAAGACTACGAACTCGAACATCCCGCAAGTAGTGGCGTGTGAAAACACAGTCACCGCCAGAAGGCCGCCCTCAGAAGGTGAGCCAAAGAGTCATTCTTGGCAAAGGCTACAGAGGTGGCAACCTTGCGGGTGTCACGAACCTAGAGACATCAGCAACGCATTCCATGCGGATCCAGCAAGAAAAAGAACGTCTAGACATCTCGGGGACTACGTGCAAGGGACCGAAACAGTCTCCGTTGCCGAAGACGACAGGAATGAGATCAAGCCAAGAACCTTGAGCGCCTGCACCGAGCAGTTCACCAGTCAGCTTCGCCAGAATCGAGATGAGTCAGAGTACCAAAATCTCGACACCCGAAATGAGCCATGGGAACCCGCGTTAGAAAGAAGGCAAGAAAAAAGTTCCAACAAGTGAACTTACAGATGGCCAATCTCCAAACGAGGCTGCACGAGAGTGCAGGCAGAGAGATGAAGCTTGATGTGCTCCCCCTCTGCCAGAGCCAGCAGATAAGGGAACCATGAAGCTCCAGGCTGGAATGCGCGACCAAGAGCAACGCGGACGCCCCAGGGCGACTGAGGCCAACACCTTCGGAAGAAGGCGTGTAGGAGGGAAAACGATACCTCCACGCCTGACCACGACCTAGCAAAGGCATCCCGGCCGCGAGCTAGTGGATCGTGCCTAGGTGAGCAGGAACACGGCAACGCGTGTTGAACCTAGTGGCAAACAGATCCACCACCATTTGCCCCAGCGACACCACACCCGCTCTAGCGCTGACGTGGTACAGCCCACTCTGGAGGCCTATCCTGACCCTTCCGCTCGGGTGACCCGCCAGCACATTCAACTTCCCGGGAATGAATTCCGTGGAAATAGAAGTCATGCGAATCAGCCCAACCCAGAACGCCACAGCATGAGAGACAGAGTCGTAGAGACTGGGCCTCCTTGCGGCCGGAGAAAGTAGGCACGTGACATTGTCACCCGAAAACGTCACGTGCCAATCACTCAAAAGGGACACCAACCCCTGAAGAGCGAAAACCGCTTCCCTCTCCAGAAAGTTGATGTGTAGCCACGACTCGCGCGCAGACCCGAGACCGGACAACGAGGCCTTGTCAGTGTGCCCACCCCAACCAGTCCTCAAGTCGTCTGTGAACAGATAGACGAGAGGATCCCTGGGTCGGAAAGGGACAGACGAATGGAGGCACGTCACGTCCGACCAGCGGAAAGTGGCCGAGACGAGCGTTGGAAACCAACCAATCGTCCCAGTACATCCGCAAACGAACCCCCTGCCTGTCACCAACATCGCCAACTATGTGGCGACCTTGGTGAAAATGAAAGAGGCAGTAGACAGTCCAAACGGAAGAGCCACGAACTGAAAAAAACCCCAAAAACCTGTCTCCCCAGACGAAGCGCAGTTACTTCCACATGTCCGGATTTGCATCGAGACATGGAAGTAAGCGTTCTAGGTCTAAAACCAAGCGAAACCCATCAGCATGTTTTGCAACCGCGAAAATTCTGGAGGAAACCCCTGGGGAACCAAGAGACACCTCCTGAACAACCCACTCATCTAAAAGAGAAGCGACCTCCCTTGCCAACACCTGTACCTCCAGGGTGAAAGAAAACAAGAGGCCCACGTGACAGACACGGGGAGGTCGTGAACAGAATCAACCCCATCCTGCACCACCCACAGAAAAGCGCTGACAAGGAAAAGCTGACGCCAAAACGGCAAAAGCCCGTTTCAGAGCGTCTGCGCGCGTAGGAGTGGAAGTCCGCGCGGCAGAACACCGTGAAGCCGGAGAGCCGAGCTTCCCGACCGCCGGGGTAGACCGGAATCGCTAGCCTGAAAGAGCAGCGACACGCCAACGCCACAGAAACACCAGCGCATGCACTCAACGACCAAGCTCACAAAAAGCCACACAAAACGTCAATACCTGACGTAAAAACAGCGCCATACTTCCCTCAAGCTCAGAAGCGAAGGGGAACTGCAAACTCTTTAACCACACAAAGTAGCCGAGGTAATCCAAGCATGAAGTAATCCATCATGCCAGCGAAACGCGACAGCAGTTTCGAAAACAGACAAAGAGGATTTTGACTGCCTGCTGCCTGATTTTATACGACGGAGCGATCACGGGGCATTGGGAGTTACCTCCCCTTTGCTGACGTGCTTCCTGCTCATGGGCAAGCAGTCACGTGTGGGTATGAATTTTGCAAATTCTTTTTTTGAGGTCAAAAGGTCATATATCACTGGTTGTCTACTGGTACAGTATGGAGGGAAAACTAGAATACTTCCATTTCACTTTGTAACACTGATGTCAGAAGTGTGATATGTAATTGCTTCTGTTTCTGTAGATGTGTTATTGATGTTGATTTTGAATCTGGTAGGTGTTGTGTTTGTCTGTTGAGGGAAATCAAACACGAATCTATGACTTAATTACTGCTCAGTGGATGTGATGTCGGTATATTTGATATTGCTTCAGCTTTTAGTATTTACTACTAATTTGCTGTTGTTGCTGTAAGTGATGAATCATTTGCATTGTTGCTTGTGTGGTTGCTGCTGCTGCTGCTGCTGCTGCTGCTGCTGATTATGATTATGAAGATGATGATAATGATGGCAGTTTTGTTTTATGTTTCCAGGCATTCATTCCCCACATGGCAGAGCATTTTGGCTTTGAGTATGAGCTGGTTCAATACAAGTGGCCTCGATGGCTTAACCAGCAGACAGAGAAACAGCGAATCATCTGGGGGTAGGCTGTACTCAGTGTGTGTGTGTGTGTCTGTGTGTGTGTGTGTCTGTGTGTGTGTGTGTGTGAGTGTGTGTGTGTGTGCGTGCATGCATGTATGCTTGCATGCATGTGCTCATGACTTTTTTATGCATATGCTTGCAATTTTGCGTGTCATTCATTTTTATGTCTGCTTGTATGTATCCACTGCCATATTTTCATGGTGTACACAGGAATCTTTTGCCATTGCGGACATGTCCACAGTAGAAACTGAGTAAAGGAAACAATAATACAGACCTGTGCACTTGTACGATAAAATCGTAATTTTTACGATTTTCGCCTGGCATGAAACGATAAAATCGTAATTTTTACGATTTTCGCCTGGCATGAAAAATCTTCTGATTTTTCACTCTACGGACCGGCATTACTTTTTTCTGTACAATTTCGGCCAGTTTCGGCAATTGCTGCGCTCGCCTTCAGACACCACGTGCGTTCTGACTCTCTCCAAAGTACAAGCCTATAACTCTACGTTTACTGACTCCAGTTCATGCAGAAGAGGTTTCTCTACAGTCTTCAGCTTGGCCAATCAAAAATCAGGGCGATTTTATGTGCGGTATAGTAGAAATTATGGGCTATCCAGAGGGTGGAAGTGGACGCTCGAGGCAACATGTCCCGATCGCGAAATCTGTTTGAGGATTTTAATCCTTCAGCTGCCGAAGATGAAGATGATGAAGAAACTTTAGATGAAGTGATCAGGCAAGCTGTAATTAGCTCAAGAATGCCGACCTCTCAAGCTGCGAGTGATCGAGAGGTGGGAGAGGATGACAGTGAGGGTTGGATGCGAACAGCTGATGAGTGATGATCCGCTAATTGCGCCGTTCACGGGCGAGTCGTTTAAATCTTACGATTTTCCCAAAAATCTTACGATTTTTATCTTCTTGTCTTACGATTATTCCAATGGAGGGTGCACAGGTCTGAATAATATAAAGCTATTTGTATTTTATTTAGAACACAATGATATTTGAAACTCAGCTTGAAGATGTGATTTATTTAAAATTAATCTTCCCCTCTAATTTCCAGCATATATACACCAGTTTCCTTAACCTTTTATCTGTTTTGTTTGTTTCTCTCTTGTTTTTCCCCCTGAAGAATTTATCATGTGAAGCAATAGATGTATATATATGGACGCCTTCAGTACTCATTCTCCAGGCTTTGGTGTTATGTGTCTGAGTTGGTGTCTGACTCTAATGAAATAATGCTGCACGTATGCCTTTTTTTTCAGGTACAAAATTCTGTTCTTGGATGTGCTGTTCCCTCTTGATGTGACAAAAATCATTTTTGTGGATGCTGACCAGGTAGGAATTCATCCCAAATGGGACAAAAAAGAAAAGAGTTTTATACTTGATATCTTCTGGTGCTCTATGTGAAGGGCTTTGGTGCTTCTCAAAGACTTAACTGATGATTCTGTGATAGGAATTCTTCTGTAACAAACATCAAGGTGCTATGTAAAATGTTTTCCCTGATGTTGCACAGAGACAAAAGTCTCATCTGCTGAATTTGGGAAACAGGAATTGTAAAAAAGCTAGTCAACAAGTAAAATGAAGGGTAAATATCAAAATTTCCCCCCAGAAATATTCCATTGATTCTTCCCATTTTCTCATGAATGTTTTTATAAACTTTTAAAAAAATGTTTAGTCCAATAAAGAATTTTTCCATAAGACTGAAACTCTGCCGCCACTTGTGTCCAGATTGTGAGGGCTGACCTCCAGGAGCTTCATGACCTTGACCTTGGTGGGGCACCCTATGGCTACACTCCTTTCTGTGACAGCCGCAAAGAGATGGACGGCTTCAGGTAAGCAGGAATGGGCAGAAACCCCAGACTTTGCCAGCAGAGAGATTAACACTTTGGACCGCCATTTATAATGCTTACAAGCAGGAAAGCATGGTGGAGCACTGAAAGTGAGCTGAATCAAGTCACTTCTCTAATTCACTGCTGACTAAAAGATGGCAGGCATTTGGTGTACCCATCAGTGTTGTAATTGTGGGGGGTGGCGGTGGGGGTCTGTGGGTGGGTGGAAAACACACATATTAGCATGACAGCAGTTTTGTTGCTTTTCAAGAGGTTTTTACATCAGTGACACTTTGTTTGCTTGACTTCACAGGTTCTGGAAGTCTGGCTACTGGGCCAGCCACCTTGCAGGCAGAAAATACCACATCAGGTTTGTCCCTGTTTGTTTACTTCTTTGCTGTGGTGTGTCTTGACAGGCACTTCAGTCAAG
>JAWQFJ010002975.1:61010-108510 GCA_034096865.1 Theodoxus fluviatilis | reverse complement strand
AAGATGATATTGCTTATGATTCAAGTGATGATGAAGTTTGGTGTAATGATGAATCGTCATTTTCAAGCAATGGCGAAAATATAGATCCAAACATCGACGGGATTGATTATCGAAGGTGCGTGTTGCTATTTTTATCTTTGTTCATCGGACGTATTTGCTTCTTTTTATTCTGTAAATTGTTCTTGGATATAGCTAGGGTGAACTCATACATTTTATTTCAAAACTGGCGAGAACAACACAGAGATGTAGAAGAATTGAAAAGGAATGCAAAGTATAATCAGCTGGCCTTCACTGAAGAACTTACAAGACAACGGGGGGGGTTTGATGTTGATCACTTGATGTGGATGTGCCGGTTGCGGACAAACCAGTCACATACACCATCCACAGCATCATCCCCAACATGTGCAAAACTAAAGACAGAAGAAACTGTAAGCTGTGCTACACTAAATTCAAAATAGAAAGGAAAACAAGAACTTACTCTGTAGCCTGCAACACATTCCTGTGTTTACAGGATGACCGCAACTGCCTGCTGGAGTACCACCAGATTTAATTGCATCGGCAGGCACATAGAACCAGTTGTTTTTTTTTTTTCATTTCACATTGACAGTTTTTGTGTGTAAATATGGTTTATGCACAAATGATTTATGTGTAACTTAGACAAGAGGAAAAGAAATACATTTTGAATAAGTAAGTTCACCTGTTGTTAAGTGCATTATTTTATGGGGGGTTTTTCGCCGAAAGCTTCAGACTAGTAGCTTTACAAAAAACTCTCTCAAATCACTAAATTTGATTGAAAAAATATGCAGATTGAAATTTTATGTGTAAATATAGTTGTATTTTATGTTAGAAATAAAGAAAACAAAAGAAACTATCCCCCCCCCCCAAAATGTTCTTTGTGATTGTAGAGTGTTGTCAATTTAGTGCGTTTTTTTGTTATTTTTTTCTGCATATTTTTATAAAAATAGTTTATACATAACGGTTTTTTCTCAAATCAAATATCATAGTAAGAAAGGTTAGTTTGTTCTGAATAAAATGGTATATAATATGTCATATTTTATATCAGCAATAACGTATATAAGCTTTGCTAAAGATAGTATGTGTAGTCTTAGCTAAAAAAAGCCTGAAAATGACAAACGTTTAAGAGTTAAGTGAAGAGAAGGCTGATGTCAGCAGTATTTTCACCTGTGTGTGAAGAGACAATGTATCAAATGATAAGACAGAAATGCCTTTTTAACTCATTGCTTACGCAGGGATAGCATTAGGAACTTTACCTGTGTACGCAGTGTTTTTGCAAGTTTTCAAAAAATCAAAGTCAAAATTTTGAATAACTGTTTAATGGTTGGTACCACAAGAAAGATAATCATTTGCACTTTCTAGCTGAAGTGCTGGATAGTTACAATATGCAGTAAGAAAATTGGGGAAATTAGTTTTTTAACACCAGGTACATGCAATTTTGATTTTCTTTTTTTTTTTACACCTAATGTATTGTAATAATAGTCAAGAGATAAATTTTGCACAACAGTTCTGAAATCAGTATTTCCACATCAAACTATATTGATGAATGATTGACTACAGGATAAAAAAATGCTTGAAAATGATTTTTTTTTGCAAGTCAGAGAGGGGAAATCAGAAAATATACACTTACTCACTGCAATCTGTCTCTGTTTGAATAGAAGAAAAGTCTCAAATGACCTGAGGGAAAGAAGGCGCCCTACTCAGCATAGTCCTCTTTTGTGTGGTACAGTTCATTGGAGGAGTAGAGAAGGTTTTCGGCATCCTCTGCATCCGAATCGATGTCTGTGTCTGCTGTAAAAACCGTTTCTATCTCTTCCTCTCTTTCTGACGCGACGGCGACGAAGTCAATTCGTTTTCGCTTTCAGCCACGAAATCGATTCGTCTTCGTTGTCAGCCACCGCTTCATTCTCATTGACTGGGACTATTTCCGCATCAGAATCATAAAGATCTTCTTCAGAAGTCCAATATCCACCTAGATCTTCAATATTAGACCCTTCTTCCATCCACACTTCTAATACTTCGTCATTTTTATCACTGCTCGATCATCTTCGACAACGAGACGCCATGTCGACAAGCGCATAAACCCGACGTAGGGTGAGCGTAGCTTCTACTACATCTAGCTTTCTCACGGGGACTATACTAAAGAAAAGGTAACTCCAGCGAACACACACTGGACAGAGAATAAAGAGCTGTACGATTTACTTCCCTTGAAACAGACACGGAGATAGGAAAAATTCATTACGGCGACCGCAACACGTACTTGCGCTACGTAGCCAACGGGTGTTGGCGTTATCGCAACACGTCCTTGCGCTGCGTAAGCAATGGGTTAAGACATGGCAGTACAGCAAAACGTGTTCACTTTTACATGCACGCATCCACATAGTTTTCATTTCTATCATGGATATGTTTGTGTGTGTCTCATTTTGTGAGCGAAAGGGAGGAGAGTAAACTTTGTGACATGACAGCTTTATTGTTTTGCTCGTCGGAAATATAATTGCATTTTTCTTTTTTTTCTTTCAGATACACAAGGCAGAGATGAATTATAACAGTGTTGACAGTTTAGCTTATCATTTGCTTGTAATGAATTGGTCGGTGAAGTCTTTTTTGTTCCCTTGATTTTTTAATTTTTTTTTACATGACGATGGTATGCATGTATAAAGCAGGGTTTGAAAAGAAAATGAGCTCCTAATAGAGGTGGATATTAATATCTTTCATTGGCGATTCCTGACATGGTCTAATCTGTATATTGATGCTGTCTCCTATGAATTGTGTGTGCTCAGTGCTCAGTGGAAACATTGTTGTCATTTTGATGCTGGATATTATTGTAAGTTCAGAGTATTTGTTTATGCTGGATATTATTGTAAGTTCAGAGTCATTGTGCTGGCGTGATTTGTTATACCATCCATGAACTTGGTGGAGCTGTTGTGTTATGTGGGTGAGAGAAGGGATGCGAGAGTGCTAGTGCCACATATGGGATCACACTGACTTCCTGAACTGGGCCACAGTGCTGTGACAGACTGAGCCAAGATTCAATCAGGGTTCCCATGGACATTAAATATCTGGAAGTTTTGAAACTTGCCAAATATCTTTCAAGGGCCTTGAAAAGTTGTGAAAATTTGGCTGAAACTGAGAAGTCATGGAAAAATTATGAAATTTCTTCATCGGCCAAATGTTTATATATATGATGCCTCTGGACTTGTGAGTGATCACTTCCTGTCACATGACGTGCAGAGTTACCTCTCTTGATTAGGGACACTGGAATTGAGCTAGAGATGCAAAGCCTGCATACCACTGTCCATTACTATAAATGGGACAAGCCGGATGCCTCTAGCAGTGTTAAGTAGTGGTAAATTTTCTCAGATTTGTGCGAGAATGTGTCATTAAATTTTTCTACAAGTCATGGAAAAGTAATTGAAAAGGTTTGAATTCTGTTTCTTGGAGGTCTGCAGGAACCCTCTTCTAAGCAAGGAAGCATGCGAGTCATAAGTAGCTTCAGGGCCCTATTCGGTCTTCCTAGAGTGGGTGACTTTCTGACCAGGGACGGACTGACAATGCTTGATTTGAGTCCATACAGGGCTGAAATGCAAGTGTTCTTTTGTGATTAGCTTCCCACATGACAAGTTTTTCTGTACATCTGAAGGATGAAGACTGAATAATGTATTTCTATTCATATACTGGACCTTCATCACTTGAAAAGAAAACTTGAGAAATATATTGGTGGATTGGTGGCGTTAGATGTCCAAGTTTTGGCCGTGGAACCACTTTGATCTTTAAAACATTCTTGTGATCTGGCAGTTGAATCTGAAGTTGACTGTTCTCTTTTGTGGCTTTCATTCATTACAATTACTCCACAAACTATGGCGTTTTTGTTAATTTTGCTAGAAAATTGCATGCATATTGATGCCTATTCCATTTGTTAAGATTATAGTTGTGATATGTTCATTTTACATGTTTGTCCGGTATAAAGGGTTAATCTAATGTTGACAAGATAATCATGTTAGGAGCATGGTGACTCAACTGAACACTGAAAAAAAAGGGGGGCAAGGGAATGGTTTGTCTTGGACAATGCCCACAGTCCAAGGGAATGGAAATCCTGTTTTTGATGCAGCATTTTCTGCGTAACTGAAATGTTCCAAGATAACCCACCATGTGGTGCTGCAGACATTTACAGTTATATCGCAAGCATTCATCAAATGAGAGAGAAATGTGGAAAGATTGCAGACCAGGTTTGAGGTGTGTGGGATGAATGTTGTTGCAAAGCTTCAGTTTTGTGAATGAAACTGGAGGCTTCAACTTCTTTTATTATCATTTTATGGTAGGTT
Source organism: Theodoxus fluviatilis (assembly GCA_034096865.1). NCBI lineage: Eukaryota > Metazoa > Mollusca > Gastropoda > Cycloneritida > Neritidae > Theodoxus > Theodoxus fluviatilis. The sequence continues at coordinate 104,173 of JAWQFJ010002975.1, read as the reverse complement.
TCTGCATGGGCATAAGCTTTTTTTCCTCTCCTTATTCTGTTGTGCAATTTTCATGGCCAATTTTAGAGGTGATCAACCCTTTAAACTAGAAAAATGAACATGGTCTTCACCACATCCACAGTAATTTTTGTGTGTGAGTAAAATGAAAGTAGGATGTGCAGATGGAGGCACAGGTATGTGTATGTTGACATATTTAAGCTTGTTTTTCTATTATCAGCCAGTCTTGTTGGTTATCTCCCTAGGAAACAACTGTGAATAATTGTTCATGCAAGTTTCATCCATTAAAACTTTTCCAAACGTGTTGCTGTAGGTGTTGTTTGCATGCAGGAATATAATCACATTCCATTGTGATGTGTAATTTCAGGCCAAATCCTTCATTATAAGCCATACTACAGTTCATCATGTTTGTATGGAAAGGGACAAATTAGAGCTGTGAAGTTTATGCATGAATCTGGTGTTGTTTGTGAAGGAGAATTCCTCATATTTGGCAGATTCATTTTATTTGTGTCATGAAATATTTTGAATAAATTTAAAACATTCATCACTGTAAAGAAACAGATGTGTTGTTTATAATATGATTGGGGATGAAAGAAAAACCAACTGCCATGAATCAGATGATATTCAGACATTTTTGTCAATTTTGTTGTTATTCTGTTCCCACTGCTGGCTCTATGGCTGTTATATACATCTTTCTGGGGCATGTTTCAACCCAGCTGAGGTGAGACAAGACCTCTAGACAAACGACTATTCATCAATTGGCAAGGCAGAAGTCCAAGAGAACATGTCTGCGTCCTGGCACAAAGGTTGTTGAAAAAGTTGCTATAGATGATGTAACTGACAATATCACAGCCATTTATCGCTTGATTGAACATACCATGGTGACATCTTGAATGAATGGCACACAGGGTTCGTACAGGTCATGAAAAACCTGGAAAGTCATGGAATTTGATTTTTCATTTTCCAGGCCTGGAATATCATGGAATTTCAAATTAAGTCATGGAAAGTCATGGAATATAATAAATATTTAAATTTAAAAAAAGATGTTTTCTAGGATGTGCTTCGCGCGATACTCTCAATCTATTTTTACATGCTGCGAACGACAGGAAAACGTGCCCTTGCATCCCATTGGTTAATTTTGAAGGCTCGTTTGTCTTCTGCTTCCTGATTGGTTCTTTGGCTAGGTGACCTGGTTTCATTTCCACGCCGGTCGGGTCAGTTGGTTCAAACGAGGAGAAAGTGAAAAGAGCTTGTTTTGTTTGTGGTGCAGTGTTTCTACCCAGAAGGTGTCCAGTCGGTCCTGTGGATGGCAAAATGACTAGAACTGTGAACTCAGCTCACTGCACTGTTGCACCTCTGCCTCAAAATGAGACATCTCACTGACAACATCATCGACATCACTGGCTGCCATTCTCTTGGCTGCTTCAAGGACCTGGAGGCAGTTCTGGAACTGGGCTTTGTTATTTTGGCGCAGATCTTTCTTCACAAAGTCATTTGGAGACATCCAGCTCAGGTTCCTGGCAAGGCCATATCTGATGAGGCTTTATCCAGAACTTTCTGCACAAGAGCCTGCGTGACTTTGGTCGTGCGCCATACACTTTTCTCTTTAAAACTGTCATGTATCACAGTACGCTTAGTCATGGAAAATGTTATTGAGGCTCATGGAAAGTCATGGAAAAGTCATGGAATTTTTTTATCTAAAAACCTGTACGAACCCTGCGCACAGCAACTTTGTAAATTAAAAGAAAGCAACCCGAATGCAAATGTAGACAATTTTGTTGAAAATCTTGTGCGTCTAAGACGAAACATTTTTGACCGTGTTTGTCCAGAAATAACCTATGTACATACTCCTCAAAATTGACAAATGAGCACTTGAACAGCAAATACTTCCATGAACATACACTTTTCCTTCCTCGGACAATGACACGCACATTACAGGCACAGCCGTCTGTGATCAGAAACCCAACTGGCATGGTCTCCACCATTTTGGATCATCCTGTTATGTGCAGCCAAGTACCTCCAAAGCCTAGGCAAAGTTAACATCTTGCTAGCGAGAGGTTGTGGGAGACACACTCACTTCACATTTCTTGCTTTTCCTTGCAAGAAACTAGGGTAAGCAATGCACCTCTGTAGTCTTCCTTTGCAAGTAATGCAGCGAATAGAAAGTGAGATTGATCACGGTCATTTATCACAATATTTTCTGTATGACAATCATGTCTTCTCTTGCCACTTCAGGAGTGAAGCTCAGAGTTGCAGAATTGAAGCTCTGTCTCCTCAAACTTTGCATTGATTGGAGGTGAGAAAGCTTACCTTGTGCTGTTATTGCAACATATGAGAGAATGAAAAAAAAAATCTGAAAAGTTCACAATTGTTTTTCCCTGATAAGTTCACAATATCTTTCCCAAGTCATGTTTCAACAATAATAACAGCAAGAAGTAAAACATGTTCACATTCCATTTTATTCAATTAGTATAAGCATGAACGAATATGAACAAAGCCCTAACTATAAACACCTCATCCTATTCTCTAAAAATTTGTAAATGCAAGATATTAAGATTTCGAGGTGTATCCTTTCAGTCTAGTCACCCAGCTAACATGCACTGATATATTAGTCAGAAAATGGACAAGGAAGCATTGCAGATAAAAATGCATGCAGTTAAAGCCTCAACATATATTCCCACTGTCACTCCCCCCCCAAGAAAAAACAGATTTTAGGCTAATAACTCCCAGTCTTAGCATTGGGGGCAAAAAAGCAACAATTAAAAGAAGGATTGTATTTTATTGTTAATTGAAAACATGACAGGTGACAGGGTGTGCCATGTATAAACTGTCAGGAAAGTTGTGTTTTCACTTGTGACATGCAATGTTCTATATAATGCTATCTCATCTTTGACTTTTGTTTGAGAATCAACACCCATCCATTGGTCTTCACCTGTTTGCCCAGCACACTGCCATGATAGCATGAGATGGAGCAGTGTGGAATTTCATATGTGTGAAGAATTTCATAATTCAAGGGAAGAATATCTGCATAATTGGTAAAATAAAATACTAATAGCATATCATACAATATGTGGAGTTAAGGTTTTGTCAAACTGTACAATAACAAGATACATAGATGATATTTCCCGTGGGCCAAGGAAATGGTCTCTATACTTCTACATTGCAGGATTATACTTTGAATACAAGATATAAACAGCTCTGAAGGCAATACAGTTTTGCAAATACATTACAACACCTATCAAGCATAACTTAAGTAAACCAACAATACAATGTAAATTGCCTCTCTATGCAAACTTCTGATGCACACTGAATCAAACTTAGCTCATAACGATGGGACTTCTCGACTCGGCTTAGCACCAACAAGATTAGTAGACCCCAGCCTTTGAGGTAAAACCACTCAACTTCCAAGCTTTAAAACCAATGTCAACACAATACCTATGGTTGCACATCACCAACGGTGTATAAGTCACTCTATCCTTAGACCACTTTAAGTGAGTCTATGCCCCATGTTTCTGTCTGTCACCAGCAGATTACAAATGATCCCGATTCAGTGTAAACACCTGTGTGATAAATAATCCAGGTCTAATCTAGACTAAGTTTCGAGTGACTCAGGCAAATCTATACAAGGCTTCCTGACCAAGCATTCAGACTACGTTTGGCAAAAGGGATGATGATTCAAATGTCATCAATGACAGAATGATTAAACTTTTATTGGACCAGACAAACATGGACAGATTGCCATGATGCCAAACAACCAGCAGCTTGGATCCTGTCTCTGCCAGTTTCTGCCCTTGCTGGCTATAATGCCCCATACTGCCTTTCTCCTGCCATTCCTGTTCTCATCTCTCTGTCAGCCATTCCCCAGCTGCTCCCTCTCTGATGTATCTCCTCTAACTACTTCTCCTGAATTTCCATTTCATGAGACAACCTTGGGGCAAACTGCTTGCTTCTCTCAGGCAATATGTACTGAGATAACTACAATCGCCTCGTGTCCATCCTATATCCTTCAAATGTAATTTCTGTCAAGATATTGTCTAGATGGCAGAGAAAACAGAAAATGACTCCTCCATCCACTCCTCCACCCCCAAAATGCCCTTTTTAAAGTGCAACGCTTCCACATGAACTAATCCGAGATTAATGAGGGAAGGCTGTGATGAATCCAACTACACAGGTTGACCTTCACACAGCAAAAATGCCACAACAGACTTAAATGCGCTCTTCAAAAGCTGAGAATGACCATGGCACTCTGAGAGTTTCAGTTTGCACTGCCCCTTCACTATCAGACCAGCAAGCTGGCAGTCTCTAGGAAGCTACTCTTGTCCCACTTCGCAAGGTCAAGCACTACGGCCTGGTCAGGGGAAGTAACTCCTGTACGTTTCCCTAGTCCCTTCCAGGGGCATATACAAGGCAAGCCTACTGGACCAACGAGTACGACCACAATATCAATGACAACAACATCGAAGGCGTAGGATGGAAGACGGGTCAAGGTTAGCAATCACTCTCCATTATTTCTTGTTCTGTTCATCGTAGGCCTTCTTCAGCCGCTTCTTCAGCTCTCCCGGAAACTTGTCGTAGCAGAACTTGCAAACTGGCTTCAGGTCAAACTCAAAAAACTTGGTCCTGGAAGGGGGAAAAATTAATCAAACAAAATTCTAAGCACACTGTGGCATTAATTGAAACATTGGTTGACTTAAAGAAATGACAGAAACCTTTGATGGTCTTGGCTAAGAAAAAAAATCATGTTATGTCCATGTGCACATGAATATTGCTTCTGAAGCTCATAAGGTTTTTAGATGTACATTCACAATATTACCACTTTTATCCTTTTCTTCACCTCTTTTAAATTTACAACCTGTTTCATTCAAATCTTCAAATGAACTGTAGGAGAGAGGGGGGGGGGGGGGGGGAAGAGATGACAGAGAGACAAGGTGGAGAGGGGGAAGAGATGACAGAGAGACAAGGTGGGGAGGGGAGGACAGATAAGTCAAGGTACTTACTTCTGGCTCATCTTGCGGTCACAAATGGAGCAGGCAAAGTGGTTGACACACCAGGCCTTGTTGAAGGCACTGAACACTGCAACACACAAAGCAACCTAGGCATGGAATCCTTGACATGAGTAGACAAAGACAATTCACAGGGTTAGGAAGCTGATGTCTCTGCCTGTAGAAAACATTTCAAAATTTCTATAAATTTACACAGCTGCCCTAGTAATAGGAGGAAAATGGCAGTCAGCCTGAGGTAAAGATATTGTCTTAGCAATTGTTTCACCTAGTTCTGATTGTCTTCAATTTCAAAACATGTCAAATGAAGAAAAACAAGTCTACAAGACAAAATATCGCTGCTGATACACAAGTGGTTTAATCAGAGCATGCTAAAAGTCTATGGGCATGCAGACAGGAAATGAATCATCTAAAAGTCCAAAAGTATCCATAAAGGAAATAACTACACATTTGCTTCTTTCCACATCAACAAGGAGTTACTGTTGCTACTGACATCAACAAGGAGTTACTGTTGCTACTGACATCAACAAGAACTTACCATCTCCATTGATGATGTTGTTGCAAACAAAGCAGATGTTGCCAAAAAGCTGCAGCAGAAAAGAAAAAAGACGAGTCAATACATATCTATCAACAATGATAAAGGTTCAATCATTAATCTCCAACAAACATTCTACCGTGAGACAAGATAACAAAATTCCTGAGAATCATCAAAATCTCTTCAATTTGCATCTCATTTAGCTGCTTCCTCCTCATCCCTATAAACTTGTGTCTCTATTCTGCTCTCTCACGACTTCTCATCAGTTCCTTCAGTAATAATATTTCTTAGCAATTTGATTCAGTTTCAATATTTCCTTTCTGTTTTCCTCACATCTAAATCCTACTTGTAAAAGACTATTATTTAAAACAAACCCTGCATACAACTTTTCAACACAAATTGAATACACTGGAGTAGCCAGCCTGGGTGGTTACATCTTATCATGTGCCAAGCATTTTGTGCAATACACCCTCTTAGTAATACTTGTGTTCAGTTGATGCTGCCTGAGGCCTAATACAACCTCTTAGTAATACTTGTGTTCAGTTGATGCTGCCTGAGGCCCCATACAACCTCTTTGTAATATTTGTGTTCAGTTGATGCTGCAAGAGGCCCCATACAACCTCTGTAATATCTGTGTTCAGTTGATGCTGCCTGAAGCCTCATACAACCTCTTTGTAATATTTGTGTTCAGTTGATGCTGCCTGGAGCCCCATACAACCTCTGTAATATCTGTGTTCAGTTGAAGCTGCCTGAAACCTCATACAACCTCTTTGTAATATCTGTGTTCAGTTGATGATGCCTGGAGCCCCATACAACCTCTTTGTAATATGTGTGTTCAGTTGATGATGCCTGAAGCCCCATACAACCTCTTTGTAATATGTGTGTTCAGTTGATGATGCCTGGAGCCCCATACAACCTCTGTAATATCTGTGTTCAGTTGAAGCTGCCTGAAACCTCATACAACCTCTTTGTAATATCTGTGTTCAGTAGCTGCTGCCTGGAGCCCCATACAACCTCTTTGTAATATCTGTGTTCAGTTGATGCTGCCTGGAGCCTCATACAGCCTCTTTGTAATATGTGTGTTCAGTAGCTGCTGCCTGGAGCCCCATACAACCTCTGTAATAGCTGTGTTCAGTTGATGCTGCCTGGAGCCCCATACAACCTCTTTGTAATATCTGTGTTCAGTAGCTGCTGCCTGGAGCCCCATACAACCTCTCTGTAATATCTGTGTTCAGTAGCTGCTGCCTGGAGCCCCATACAACCTCTGTAATATCTGTGTTCAGTTGATGCTGCCTGGAGCCCCATACAACCTCTGTAATATCTGTGTTCAGTAGCTGCTGCCTGGAGCCCCATACTACCTCTGTAATATCTGTGTTCAGTTGATGCTGCCTGGAGCCCCATACAACCTCTGTAATATCTGTGTTCAGTAGCTGCTGCCTGGAGCCCCATACAACCTCTGTAATATCTGTGTTCATTAGCTGCTGCCTGGAGCCCCATACAACCTCTGTAATATCTGTGTTCAGTTGATGCTGCCTGGAGCCCCATACAACCTCTCTGTAATATCTGTGTTCAGTACCTGCTGCCTGGAGCCCCATACAACCTCTGTAATATCTGTGTTCAGTTGATGCTGCCTGGAGCCCCATACAACCTCTTTGTAATATCTGTGTTCAGTAGCTGCTGCCTGGAGCCCCATACAACCTCTGTAATATCTGTGTTCAGTTGATGCTGCCTGGAGCCCCATACAACCTCTGTAATATCTGTGTTCAGTAGCTGCTGCCTGGAGCCCCATACAACCTCTGTAATATGTGTGTTCAGTAGCTGCTGCCTAGAGCCCCATACAACCTCTGTAATATCTGTGTTCAGTAGCTGCTGCCTAGAGCCCCATACAACCTCTTTGTAATATCTGTGTTCAGTTGATGCTGCCTGGAGCCCCATACAACCTCTCTGTAATATATGTGTTCAGTAGCTGCTGCCTGGAGCCCCATACAACCTCTCTGTAATATTTGTGTTCAGTTGATGCTGCAAGAGGCCCCATACAACCTCTTTGTAATATCTGTGTTCAGTTGATGCTGCCTGGAGCCCCATACAACCTCTTTGTAATATCTGTGTTCAGTTGATGCTGCCTGGAGCCTCATACAACCTCTGTAATATCTGTGTTCAGTAGCTGCTGCCTGGAGCCCCATACAACCTCTGTAATATCTGTGTTCAGTAGCTGCTGCCTGGAGCCCCACACCCCTCTGTAATATCTGTGTTCAGTAGCTGCTGCCTAGAGCCCCATACAACCGCTTTGTAATATCTGTGTTCAGTAGCTGCTGCCTGAAGTCTCATACAACCTTTGTAATATATGTGTTCAGTAGCTGCTGCCTAGAGCCCCATACAACCTCTTTGTAATATCTGTGTTCAGTTGATGATGCCTGGAGCCCCATACAACCTCTTTGTAATATCTGTGTTCAGTTGATGATGCCTGGAGCCCCATACAACCTCTTTGTAATATCTGTGTTCAGTTGATGATGCCTGGAGCCCCATACAACCTCTTTGTAATATCTGTGTTCAGTAGCTGCTGCCTGAAGCCCCATACAACCTCTTTGTAATATCTGTGTTCAGTAGCTGCTGCCTGGAGCCCCATACAACCTCTTTGTAATATCTGTGTTCAGTTGATGCTGCCTGGAGCCCCTTACAACCTCTTTGTAATATCTGTGTTCAGTAGCTGCTGCCTGGAGCCCCATACAACCTCTGTAATATCTGTGTTCAGTAGCTGCTGCCTGGAGCCCCATACAACCTCTTTGTAATATCTGTGTTCAGTTGATGATGCCTGGAGCCCCATACAACCTCTTTGTAATATCTGTGTTCAGTTGATGATGCCTGGAGCCCCATACAACCTCTTTGTAATATCTGTGTTCAGTAGCTGCTGCCTGAGCCCCATACCTGGTGATAGTGCAGCTCACAGTAGGCCAGTCCCTTCTTCTCGTAGTGGCGCGTCCCCAGGAACGGCTTCTCACACTTGGCGCACACAAAGTGCTGCAACAACAACAATGACAGACATGCCTCAAATTCTTCCTCTTGCTTTCAACCTTCTTTGCCTGATCCTTCCATAGTAGACATATACTGTATATTCTCGGGTATTGAAAATGTGCAGGTGCAATGCTAGAAACAAGCGGTCCATTCCATAAGAATTTGAATCCGTGGCTGATAAAACATAATTATCAACATTATTCATTTGTAGTCACAAACGAATCTGCCAGGGATGAAATACAATCATCAGACCTTCTCAACAGGAACCAGAAATATTCACCTACTATTTTACACGATACAATCAATAATGTCATAATGTTATGGGTACAACACATCTCAGATTATAGAAAACCACATGCTGATGCTTGTCGGAAGTCACAGTGCTAAAGTCAAGAAAGACAACTCACCTCCACATGCCATGCCTTGCCCAGGGCGTGGACCACACGTTCCTCGATGGGACGCCTGCAACACAGGTCATGAGTGACCGCTTTGTGATGTCAGTCTGCAGAACTTGTGGCTTGTTGCCTAGCCTACCAAGTTGGCATTTAATAGCATAGGCCAATGTCAACATGTGTCAAACATTTGACTGCCTTTGTATCTGCTTTCATCATGTTGACACATGCCGATGCCGTATTATTAAAAAAAACCTAGCAAAGGTTCCCAGTATAATCAATAAACCCACCTGAAAATTCGGCAAGGATTTCTTGAGGCTATTCCTTTTGCCACATTTTGTTTGCATTGCCATACCTGGTTTGGCAATGATATGCTGACTTTTGTCTACAGCAAAGACTTCATTAAAACGTATGTGAAAGAGAAACAGACACAAATACTGCCTCAGGGACCAGTAGACAACCAGGAAAGGCTGTCTTGTCAGAGAAGCCTCCCATCTCGCATCTCTGCTGTCACATCAGTGCAGCCTGCATCCAATGGAAGCACTTACAGAGCACCAGCACAGAGAGCTTTACCTGCAGGCGCCACAGATGGGGATGCCCATCTTGTCATGGCAACGGAGGCAGTACAGCTCTCCACTCTTCTCCCTGGCATCCGCATTCAGCTCCACCCTGCAGCACAAGTAGTGACAAAACTCAACAATACTTGTCCAACGAAAAGACACATTTAGATGTCAACGCTAATACTTGGCATAAACCATTCAATTTTCACATCAATGACAATTTGTGAGAGGATAAAGTGTGTGATGCAAGCAGTGACACAAGTATGACTGCACTCTTATTATTGGTTAGTACTGAGGTCCCTTGTGGGGATACAGATGGACATAATATTATAGGCAATGAGAGCAACTGAATACTTCACACATCAGACAACTACATTCTGCAGCCATAACTGTTCCATTCCAGATGGCATTCTGAGGGTTTGTTGACAGCTTAATGTGTATTCAAGTGAGAATGATAAATTCAGAGAAATGCTGGAAAATTCAGTTAACCACTTACCAAACAGTTTTTCCTTCTTTTTTTACCATTTATTTTGGGGGATACATACATGTAACTATACAACTGTGTGTTATATGACTTCAGGTATCAGGGAATTTGTTTTAAAAAATCAATCAAAAGTGATTTAAGACTGTTTCAACACCAAAATAAAACTGCAGCAATTTAGTAAGCATATTTGCCCATCTAGGCATTTTCCCTTCCCCTCTCACAGACATCACTGAGGTGGGTGACAGTCACACAGGAGATAAGAAGGGACAGACACTGACCCACAGGAGTGGCAGTTGAAGTGGTAGGGGTGGTAGGGCTCCCCCTTGAACTTGATGTGCCCTTCCTCAATGATGGATCTGAAGCACAGAAAAGGACAGTTTGAGCACAAAATACTGTGAGAGGTCTCCATAGTAAGATGCTAGAGTAAAGCGGAACCAATAGTGGACACTTAATACAATACAGTGTGAGATATCTATGTATTGCAAGACTGTCAACTACACAACCTCTAGTGACAGATTCTAATTCAGTTCACGACTATCTACAAATGATCTAGAAAATAGAATGATGATTAAACTTTTTTTACATCAAGGCCAAATGTGGCAGATCCACAAACTTAAAATATAAAGCAGGTAAGCCTAGAAAATGGAACTGTAAGCAATATTGTTTACCGGGTGGGGGTGGGGGGGTGGGGGGTGGGGGGTGGGGTGGGGAAGATCAATAAACACCTCACAGCATCCAATTCTAACCAGCACTATCAACCTCATCACTGCATGGAAAAATAAATCAGATTGAGAAAAGGAAAAGATTGATCAAAACTGAATCCAGAACTTGACAAAGGCATTTGATACTGTCGCGTGATAAGCGACGACAATAAGGGTGATGTGGGTTGGTCATCTTCATTGTAAATAAACAGGGTAAAAATCTTCTCCATATCCGCGGTCGCACGCTTGCCGCTGTGGGCGTGGCTACCGCGTAGTGGAATGTCACGGCTTCGCTCCGGGGTGAACCCAGGGGGAGGGGGGTCTTCGGAGGGGTTATAGTGAGTAAGATCTACGGGGTCTACTCGATCGTTAGCAGGGGTTCGTAGCTCGCTGGACCTTGGCGAGTAGTGATTGGAGAAGATAGCGGAGGCGGGAAATCTCTCATTAGTGATTGGAGGTTAATCACGTGAGGAGGGGACGCCGAGGCTCGATTGCGTCTTAGAGCTCAGTACATTTTCCGTCGTCTGGATGGAGGGAGCATGCACGCATCCTCTGAGTTGCTGATGCGGGAGCTGCGCGGTGCGGCTCGTGGGCGAAGTCTGGTCGCCCTGGTGGAATTTTCTCCGTATCAACTCTGGTAGCAGTTGATTCGCACGAGAATGGAAGGGGAGTTTTCCGCTGGCTAGGACGGAATTTCTGAGGATTTCACCACAGCCTGGGGACTGAGGCTCATCTTCGATCATCTTCTTGGTTCTTCGTCTACTACGATTACCTTCGTCGTCACCGTCGTCGTGCCGGCGTCGTCTCGCGGTATCTACTACGGGTGTATCGACTACTCGCGGGAGCAGTGGGCTTCCCGCCTGATCCTCTACGTTTCCACTGGTCCACCTTCCTGTTGGTATCTTCGTGTCTACGTAATTCCACGAGTGCTGCGTCTTCTTGGTGGAGCCTTGCAGTACTGTCTCTTCGAGTCCACGCGGGTGGAGCTCGTGGTTTCTTGACGTCTCCGAGGGAATGCTGCGCTGGCTAGGAGTGACCTGGGCGCGAGGCTGGAGCAACGTCTGAGACGCTGGAGCGTTTCGTCATGCCGTTTTGGTTCTAACGGCTGTGCAAGTATCGTTTTCTCGTTCGTAGCTTGGTAGCTACAATTTCGTTAGGACAGGTCAGAACTGGTAGTTAAAAGTCTAACGAAATCCACTTTGGGTAAAGTGGGGAAAAGTCCGCACGGGCGGCCTGAACAATTAGGGGAAGATTGTATCAGAGGCAGAGGGGTGAGGGGAGAAATGCTAGCGCGTACATTCGCAGTTGGAGGCGGTGTCTTAGCGCAGCTGTATTGTCGCAGGGTAGACAATGCGACGAAGGGAGAGAGTGATTCATCAATTGGTTCTTCTGTAGAATGGTATTTATCACTCTAGCTCTGATGACTGTGGTAATTCTGCCGAAGTTTAGGATCGTCTTCTAAACTGCTACTGACTTGGGGAATTAAGCGTAACGCTTGCAAGTCAGGGTAAATCTCATGACAGACAAGGAGGGAAAGGACTTAATTCACGGGAAGGGGTTCTACCTGTCTGGACACCGGTTGACGCCAGGCGTGCGTCGGTTATGAGAGTATTCGCCAAGACTTCTGAGAAACTGTGTTTGAGTACAGTGACTTGTTCAAGGGCTTTGGGGGAACAATGTCTTCTTTTCAGATGGACTGAAAAGGAAGGAAGTGGGTTGGGTTACTCTGGGAATTCTTTATGTGAGATTTGGTTGTGTTTATCGCTGTGTTGTTTCTGATCGCGTGAGCTGGGGGAAAGCCACGTGGTGATCAGAGTACGCTAGGCTGGGGAAAGCGTACAGTCAGCGATGTGATGGTAAGATGGTTTCTTTCCTGTTTAACCTCCACGTTCATTGCTGTTTTTGACGTGAAGTGTCTACTCGTGTGCGCGTGGGTTGCGTGAGCTTGCTGTGTGAGGAGCAACTGCACGAGTGAGGGCGGAGTGGAGCGAGACCCGCCTTGTTTATGTTTTGGCTGCCTGTCGCTCAGCCGGAAGTGTCCTGCTGGGGGAAGGGGGGTAAGCCAAGGTGAGGGAAAAGGGGTTTTGTGGTATGCGGCGGGCTGCCGCGCGTGACGTTATGCATGGGGAGCGGGAGTGACTGGTTGTCATGCCCTGTGCGTTGTTCGGTCTTTGCTTCTGTCTTGTTGATGAAGTTTATTACGTTTTGAAGTGTTTGTCAGAGCGTGTGGTGGAAGTTGTAGCGGATTATCAGTTGGAGTATAGCTGAATTTATTTCAGTTTCTTGGGGAATGGTGAGAGGAAGAGGGAAGTTTGGAGATTGTTTTCTGTGCCCTAGTTTTCAACCCTAGTCACCGGTGACTTAGGCGTTTGTTGTTTTGAACAAGGGTATTGGTTATTCTTGTTTTGTTTCTTCCATTTCCCTGCCCAGGGATTGCTGTTGTTGTTTTGCTGGATTTTTACAGGAAGCAGACGTGTGCCACCCTACCTGCTGACTGTTTCACCTTTGCATTGTTTTGTTTTCTTTTTCTGCTGCCCTTTATTCAGCTCACCTTCCTCGGTGGTCTTGGACTGCTAGGAAGAGTGGTTAGCTTTTGAATAAACTTGTATTTATTTGCAAACTGATTCACTGGCCTGTGTTTATTTGAGTCTGGGTTGTTTTCTTGCTGTTCGTAGTGTCCCCCCAAGGAGTGGAGGTTAGTTTAGTTTGTAAACTCTTTTACTTATCAGGGTTATCTCTCCTTGAGGCGATTACATCGTCCCTTGGGAGGGAACCTTTAACTTCTAAAGTTTAGATAAGTAGAAACGCGACAGATACTCACCGACACTTGTGGCAGACATACTTGCCCATGCCCTTGGCCTTCTCCATGGCATTGCAGTCTCTGCACAGCGCCCTGCAACACACCCACACTTCTATCTGAAGTGACTCTCCATGCATCCCCACCACTGCCAAGATTAGCATGTGCAAAGTCTTCACACTGAACTACCTCTGTATAAAGCAATCTACCTACCCACCTCTTCCACCAGTCAACTTAGAGCAAAGGAAACGGAGAAGACCCAGATAAGCAATCAATCATTCCCTTTTCAAAGGAAAGAGCCCAAAACTTGGTCAGCCTCACATATATCCTCACAATCTATTTCTACTGAAAACACACATAAATAGTGTCTCTGGATCATATAATTATGACAATGCTGATGATGGTAGATTTTACAAATCTGTAAAAGCTCAGATTCTGCACAAAAGACAATTTCTCTTCTACAATAGCATCTTGCTGTGACACAACGGGTGTTGAAGTATCTGTGTGGATACAAAAAAAACGGCAAAAAATTCATCAGCTACTAGAGTCTAACTCAGTGTGGGAAGGTGGGATTAAACCAGGGACCTCTAGATCTTCAGTCTGATGCTGGCTGACACTTACTAAGTGAGGAAGGTAACAGCAATGATTTCAACAAAGTCATTACCACCACTACCAAAACATCATCATCATCATGTCCCCAAATGCAACTTGTTTTGATTTTTTTTCCCCTTCCCAGCTGCCCCAGTGCAGCACCCAATGCAATGCACTCAAGTCACATTCCAGAGAAGGGAGTGGCAATGCAGATTCATACCTTGGCAAGGATGAAACTGACATCTGGCAGCACTAAACATTGGATCTTCCAATTCAGGAACCATTACATGGGATGGTTGAATGAAGTATTAAAGCCTATTAGCCTTTGCAGGCTACTAAAGGCCATTAATCCCGAAAATCAAGAGAGCTGGTAGAGTACAAGTCTTGATTTCCCTACCCATATGCCTCTTGTGAATCACTCTCGAAATGTGGTGGATGTATCCTCATATTCTCACCACTAACCCACATGCGGCTATTGCATGGGACACTTGTGAATCAATGCACAAGAGCCATGATATGCAAATGGATCCATTGCAAAGCCAAAAGATTGATCAGTTCCACCAAGAAGACTGTAAAGACTCATGTGCCAAGAGTGGTACCCACCTGCCAGCGTTCTTGACAAAGCCAGAGTCAGCCAGAGTGATGCCACAGATCAGGCACAGGAAGTGCTCAGGGTGCCAGCTGTTGTTCATGGCCTTGATCACCCGACCAATGATGAACTCGCCTGCAACCAGAAAACGTCCTTTCCACTCAATAACACTTCAAAGCTGCAAGCAGGCATGTATATGCAAAAGAAAAATCACATATTATCTCTTCCCCCCCCCCCCCTTTTTTTTTTGGAAAGAGGCAGTTTTACCATGGTATACTCATGAGCCAGCATCAGGTTGGAATAATCCCTGGGCAGTAGCAATGGTGCTGATGTCTGACTGTATGAGTCCTATCAGTCTGCCATTCTGTCTGTTGTAAAGTGCCAGCAAAGAGCTATTGTATAGCCCGATGATCAGGGGTAAAATGTGGATAAGTTGATACGTCAATGTGTAAATTCAACAGGTTAACCTTTTACATGAAAGTTTCATTCTGGTGATCAGCATGAATGTGGATGTGTACACAATACCTCTGCACACCATTTCAATATGACCAGTGCATTCAAACTGCCTTTATCTTTTGTTTCCATGATATCCATGGTACATGCCTGATACCATGCTGTGTAAAATCTCATTCACTACTACAAATTCAGAATACACACTTGAAAACTAATCTTATTCAAGTTCCACCTCTCTTGAAAGCATCAACATGATAAAGAATTACTGCTTTTTTAAAGCAGTTTCTTCACAAATCAAAGATCCATACGTTTCACAGCAGTACTGCCGGGGAGATAACCCTCTTTCAGTTCAGTTCAGTCTCTTAACCCTGAGATGGGTTGTTGAGGCACCACTGATGACTTTCAGACAATCTTCCTCCATCGATCTCTATCCTCTGTGGCTCGCTGTGACCACTCTTTGATGTTGTCTTTCCACCTCTTTCTCTGCCTGCCTCTCCTTCTCCCACCTGGTACGGTACCTCTTTACCTACAATGAAAGGTTAACTCCAAGGTATGATTTCATCATCCATATCAGGGTAAGCTAAGCTAAGCTGCCAGAAGTAACTGTCAGCCGGAATAGCTCAGTTGGGAGAGCGTTAGACTGAAGATCTAAAGGCCCCCGGTTCAATCTCGGGTTCCGGCACAGAGTCAGACTCTGGCGGCTGATATGCTTTTGGCCAAATAGTCATCAAACCTACCATGTGACATCATCCTGCCACTGTGGAAAGAGACATGACATTTCTTCAGTAACAGGTAACATCTATTCATGATAAACCATGACAGGTTAAGTGCTTACTCAGTAAGCTAGTGTGTTACTAGTGGTGGAAGCAACATAAATCTAGTGTTTGAAATGTGCACCACATACATGTGTTACCTAGCTACATCTGCCATTTGGAGCTCCCATGAAATTCTTATGAAAACCATCTAGCCCTTGAAGCCCTGCGTGTGTGCATGCATATTCTTATAGCAGAAAAAAGTGAACGCAAAGCTTACAAAATGTTTGTTCTTCCATACAAAATTAGAGCACTGTCACACCAAAATAGAACAGTTGGAATAGCAATTCACAGGCACAGTGGCTGCACCAAAGACATGCATACATTGCTCCAGAGGCAGTACAGGAGGTTTGTCTTTGCTTACCGCATTTGCCACAGCTTGGGGCAAAGAGGACGTGGAAGTCATGTTCACAGTACTTCCTTCCCTCAAACTGGAACACAAACCATCATGACTTTGTCTACTAAAATATGCATACAGGCCCTTAAGTGACTGCAGTCAGAAACAAGCTGTACTAAGGTAATACAAAAGCTACCAAAATATGAATGGAAAACTTCTTTCTTCTCAAGAACTTCCATGGAATAAGGAAGATGGTCGATTACGCAAGCAGCCAAGTTATCTGATTTCAAATGTGCAATAATAATTTCAAATACACACACACATAAACATGTGCACACACACACACACACACACACACACACACACACACACACACACACACACACACACACACACCTCTACACAACTGCAAAAATCCCCCCCAAAATATACATATGGAATAACAGAAACTGCTCAATTCCAGTTGTCAACCGACAGCCACTGGCAGAACACGAGGCAACATTACACTGAACACATCTGAAGTGAGTACAAGTATAATACCTGAGTGTCAAGATAGTCATATACTTATTTCAGATTATTTCTATATGCTTTACCACCATCGCCACCACTATTACCCCTGTGGTTCTCACCTCATAGAAGATTCCATCAGGAAAGGGCTGGAAGCACTGGGCACAGCTGTGAAAACCGAAAAAACTTTTCCTGGACTATCAAAACAAATGTGTGTTTTTTTAATGCAAGATTTTACTCAGTCAAAGCATGTCAATACAGTATATCATGTCAATAACTTTACTATAATGGCACTAGTGACAATACCAATATACGTCAATACAGGATGTCATATCAATAACTTCACTATAGTGACACTAGTGACAATACCAATATATGTCAATACAGGATGTCATGTCAATAACTTTACTATAATATGGCACTAGTGACATTACCAAAATATGTCAATACAGGATGTCATATCAATAACTTTACTCTAGTGACAATACCAATATATGTCAATACAGGATGTCATATAGTGACACTAGTGACAATACCTAAACAATCTATTATTAATGCTTGAACATGAAGTTGAAAGAACATATTTAAAAAACATACATGAGACATAATGTCAGCAACTTTACGTCCAAGTTGAGAAAAACCATTGCAAAAAACAGACTACTGCATACACAATGAAATAAGGACATGTACTGGTCATAGAAACATAATAGAAACACAAACATTACTTGCAACATTCAAACCTGGGATGTAATAACTACACAATCATTCAAGCCAATATGTTGACTACAGCCAAATTTTAGGCAAATAGGCTCTTCTCAGCTCAAAGTATTGAACAGCAAGATGAATATAGAAGATATTTGAACAGTCAAATGCCTAAGCCTTCTGTCTTGCACTAATCAACATTTAATTTCTTTCCAAGAAATGGTACACTCATTTAAATACTCATTTACACAAACATAATAAAATTGAAACAGCGATGTGGGAAATGAGAAGGTCATTAAAATAAATGCAAACATAGTTTTTAACACAAAAAGAAGAAAAAGAAAATATTACTGGTATATGGACCATTTTAATTACATGTCAGTCAGGGTGTCAGGTGAAGTTTTTTGCAAGAAGGGTACAAAATCAAAAGGATAAAATGGATAATTGGATACAGTGGAGTGTGGAAAGATTTGGATGAAAATTAAATCCAAGGTCAAAAACTACAGCTTTTAACTCAAATAAACAGATAGTGGGGCTGTGTATGGGAAGGGGAAGGGGATGGAATTACATGTATCAAGGGTCATTCAACCTGACACACGCATCACCAAACAGCTTGTGGACAAGAAGAGACCAGCCAAGGAAAAAAAAAGGGCAGCTGCCAATGCTGCCAAAACCTCAGCACTACATTGCAGTACAACAGTACCACAATACCATTTTACCACAGTACTGCAGTACTGCAGTATTGCAGCACCACAACTCTGGGTCCAGCAGACCAGCAGGGACAGGGGTCAGGGCAAACCAACCAATCCCAGAATGCCACAGCACCAGGGCACAGGGCAGGTTTGGGTGACAAAGGGAGAGAGTACAAGTCGGTTCCATGACAATGAAGCCTGAATCATTACTTACACAAAGCAATGGGGGTGCCAGATCTGACCGTTGTAGTTAACCATTTGTTCCTGATCCGCGAAAAGCTCCCCGCACTTAGAGCACCTAGGGCGAGCAGGCCGGGGCTGCCCGTTCCTTACATAGCAACCATGAAATGAGCAATGAGTGATGTGGCAGGTTAGTAGATGCCCATGGAGGAGGAGACAGAGGAACAACAGGGAGCCTGACAAGTCTACAGCCCAACTACAAAGCAACAACAACAAAAACAACCACCAAGTCAACAGCCAGATGATGACTCCAGCGGCTAGTGTTAGTAGCCATGGAATGAGCTACACAACAAGATGGGTGCATGGATGATGCCATGGGATCGTGTAGTATTTGCCATAAATGCAATCTATCCTTATTAAAGGGATTGCATGTCTTGCATTTAACTTTTTAAAAAGTGTTCTAAACTATTTTGGTTTAGTCAGATTTTTTTATTCCTATTGCAACAGTCCATTTTGTTCCATCAATAATTATGATCAGCAGTCTAACTTAGCAGAACTTTTCTTTGTTGTCCAGCAGCTAACTCTCTGGGTAAAACTTTCCACAAATTGTAAAATTTCTGAGGAAATAACAGCTTTCAATAATTCCTTTTCGTACAATTTCTTTGCCCAGTTTTCATAATGACTAAATAACGTATCCATATGTACAAGTCATCATAATATGTGATGGTGTTAATTTTCAAATTCTCAGGAAATGCTTAGTTCAAAACATTGTCTTGGCTGTCTGGTAGCACAGGATAGTAGTCACAATAACAAAACTGTTCTGTCTCAAATTCATCAAATACAAGTATTACAATCACAGAAAGTTTCAGGGTTCTGAACAAAAGACTTGTCGATACAGTGCAGATGTTATTTGTGTGTGTGTGTGTGGTTTTTGGGGTGTGTTTTTTATTTATAATATATGTCTGACATAACTGGTAAGGCCGTTGACAAGACAGGAGAAGGTTAACAAGAGTGACCCACTATCAACTGTCTATGTGCACAATCACAGGCATCACAAGCACACCAGGTGAAAGGTCACATGGCACAATGCCCCTACTCTGTGTGCAACTTTTTCAGGAATGTTGAGAACACTGCAATTCATGCTGTGAGCCACACACTTAGGGAGAACAATGCAAATAAATGGATGCCAACCAGGACCACTATCTACAAGACACATAATCCAACTTAAGACAAAGGAAACAGCTAAAAATAAAACCAGCTACATAATTACTTGTATCTTCACACAACATGCAAAACAAAAGCCAGGCAATATTTCTCAGCTAGGTTTGAACACTTAAAACTGATATCCACAACCATAAAAGCTGCATGTATATAGAATACAAATGGACTGCATGCACGATGAAGTAGAAATTAAAGAAACTCTTTCTCACATAGTTGGAAAAAAAAGCCAAGCTCAATATCATGAACTCCATGACTTTTCATCTCCTCTGGAGAAAAGCACAGCCTGGCCAAATCCAGGCATTCCCTTCAAGCCAGGTCTTCTTGTCAGTGCAGCTATCAGTGCCAAGCCTTTTCCCTGACTGCCATCACAGATAGAGTCCTTGCCATGCAGTTCCACTCTGGTTCAAGCCCCGACAGGCATGCACAAAGAGGCAGGGATGCACTGCCAGTCATCATGCATGATGGGACAATGAGGTCATGTTCAGGTCAAGGACCTCCCTCCCTCTGCATCTGGAGATCCATCCTGAATTCACCCAGTGTCCACCCACCCCTCGTCATGATTTCATGCTTGAACCACCCCTGACATTGATTTTGAAGGCAAGAAGTCTGATCAGCATCACAGCAATGACTGCTGTTCACATGTCCCTTTTCCCTTGGGTTGGGTAGTAGTCATGTATGACATACTTGTCAGTGCCCAATACATCTCTCTCTATTCTCAAACAATTTTTTTTTCAAGCTTGTCATACCTTGTTTTTGGTGCTTTTTTTGCCACGCTCCGTGTTTATACTTCACTATCTGACAGTACCCACATGCCAAGAAAAACACATTTTCACATGATGCTGGTTGAAAAAAAATACAATTTCTGTACCAATTTCTCAGTCCATTCAATTATATATATAATTTAAAGCTCTTGGAATGTTACATGGATAAGACCAAAACAACAAGTTGTCCTTGGCAAACTAAAAATCCATATTAAAACAACATTGAAGAGTTGGTGACTTAAGTTATTTAAAAAATAAATCATACCACAAACCAAACAACATCAAAAGCATGACTACTCATGCACATTACACCTAAATTTGCCACAAAACCTATACATCCAACCAAAATGACTATCTATACCAATGCATTCCACAAGCATGCAAAACACAAAAACAAACAACAACAAAATTTAATAAACGTGAAATCTACACTCTTCATGCACAGGCTATGGCACAATATTCAACAGTACAATGTACAGGGTCATCAACAAAAACATTAGGAACAGGTGTAAACATTACTTACAATAATGTGTTTCTTTCCCAAAAAGTTTGCAGCATCTCTCTAAACTATTCAAGAAACATTTATTCAAAAACACAAAGAATAATGTAAACAAAATTTAACTCGTACATTACCATATGAACCAAAATACACTTATCAATTACATTCTTGAAACATGCCATCACAGGAAAATATAAACTGTGTACAACAACTACTTGAGACTGATATGTAGAAATCAAATACCTAAACAGATCATTCAGTAATTTACAAAGCAGACCACTCTAAACAATCCACTTTTCAACAAAGACAAACAACAAGCATACTTATTTCAAACATGCTGCCCTATGTATTTGCTGTCACATAATTTGCAATGACTAATTCAACGTTTCATCCTGGGAGAGCAGACCTACGCTTTGCTGCACTATGGTATGCATGGATTCACTAGCCACCAGTCAACCCCTGTGAGAGTAGCGTTATTCACACTGGGCTATTCCACAACTGGCATTTATGCCTTCATATCGTCCTCAGCACAAACCGGCATGCCAGGAGGTCAAACTTCAAACACCTCCAAAAAAAACTAAGCACATTTTCCTCCAAATAATTTCTACCTAACTCTGATTCTGCATCATTGATTAGTTCAGGCATAATTTCTATAGATATATGCACACACAGTGTATGACTGAGTGGACTAATGGCTATAAATATACTTACTCCCCACAATGAATGGACTGCCATCCTGTGAGGACCAAGAAGCCAGGCAGATGACCCAAAAGCAACTGCGCCCCCTCCACACCCAGACATGCTGTGTTACAATGGCACAACCTGCTACTGCTAGCTGATGAATGAAGAGAGTTCCATGAGCAGCCAATGGTTTCTCTACCTTGGCTGACATGTCCAGTTTGGCTACAATCAGTCTTGTGTAAAATGCCATCTGAGAGCCATTCTCTACTGCCAGGCAAAGCAGATGATATTCTCATGGATCTTTGTGTGCACAGTTGTACTAAGGTGCACAGCAGACACACTTGCAGTCCACATCATCTGCAAGAACATGCTGAAGTCAACATGTCTTGAGAAGACTGTTAGGAACACCAACAGAACTGCTGGAGGCAGCATCTCAGCCCTGATGGCATGGTTTGTGTATACTCACACATCTATGCACCTATGGACACGAGCATGTTGCATGAATGGTTGTAATGCACATGGGCATTCAAGCATGGGTCACACACACACACTACACACACACACACACACACACACACACACACACACACACACACACACACACATACACACACACACAGACACACACACAGAGACAGGTACTCATTCATGATTGCATATTTGAAACCTGAGGGTCCTACACCTGTGATAAATCCATGTACTTACACAAAGCACTGGGTGTGCCAGACTTCTCCATTGGAGTTGACGATCTGCTCGTTGACTCCAAAGCCCTCGCCACAGCGGCGGCATGCTGCGTTGCCTAGCGACATGTCACTGCTGTAACAGACACAGAATAGCCTGCTAGAGCTGATGGAGATTGGAAGTGAGGGGCATATTACTGGAAGGCAATCAAAAACAGATCTGTAATGACAATGGTCACCATTTGATCGAAGACCATATACATGTACCATTATATGTGGTTTTTGATTTGTCTTCCACAAGCTATTAGGCTGTTTTTCAGACAAAGGAGGAGTCTTGCAGAAGAGTCCAAATGTTCAAACACTCATACAGCCAACACTGGCATGGAAAATTCATCCCGTTTCAAGCACACTCCTTCATTCATCTGCTTTTCATGAACTGCAAACCCCTCTTTAACAGTCATAAAGACATTATCTCCTATTTTAAATAATTCTTCTGTGAGTGTTTTGTTCACTGTTCTATTTTCCATTGTTTCAAGCTTGTCATCCTAACCTTTCTTATTGTAAAGTTCACTGTTAAACTCCACTTATTTCCAGCAATAGATCCCTACTTCACACACCTTCCTCCACCTCACCTTGATAACCTCCTCCTTTTGCCCATCCATATCAGCCTTGCCCTATCTAGGGGTGGTTGCTTGACAAATGGCAAACCAATGACCCTATGCTATCTAAGCTCTGCCCTGAAAAGCCATAAGGAGCACTATTGAGGGTATAATGCTGGGCCCAGGTGTGTGAGTATGTGTGTGTATGTGTGTGTGTGTGTGTGTGTGTGTGTGTGTGTGTGTGTGTGTGTGTGTGTGTGTGTGTGTGTGTGTGTGTGTGCAACTGAAGTGTTCCTACTTTCAGGCCTTTCCTAAACACCTCTAAAAGGCTAGACGCAGGCTAAGCTGGAATAAAGGGGATGAAATGGGGTGGACAGAAGTCACGGGGTGGTGGGACGGAGGATCAAGCTGACAGACTGGTTTCCAAATATAACGGTTTGATACTGAGGAAGAGACAAAGTAGAGAGTAGAGAAAGAAATGTTGGAACCGGTTATTGGAAGTGGAAATGGTAAAAGATATGAGAAGGAAAGAAATATAAATAGATTGATTCTTTTCTTTTTTTACCAGCACGGGAGAAGAAAAGACAAAAGAAAAATGAAAGCGAAGAGGAAAATTGTTGTGAAGAAATGTCAAGATATGACGGATGAAAAAGTGAGGGATGAAATGAAACGTACAGCTACAAGAAACAACATGTAGTAGAGGAGAAAGGACAGTTGGAAGTAAAGTGAAATATTTGTGTCTCTCCAGCATAACCATAAATCTGTTTTCATCTGTGCCAACACTCGCGCAACACGTAAGAGCTCTGAGCGACCAGACAAAAGCTAACTATATCAAAGGTGTGGTACGAGACATCTGACTTCAGAGACGGCTATCAACCACTCCATTTATTTGTCAAACGTTGTACCAGAAGTGTCAGAAGATGACGTGAAGAAAACGAAGGAGGAAAGACTACAAGACAGCTGTCTGTCTGGGTGAAGCAATGTAAAGCTTCCTGTTCACATCAGTCACACCCCAGCAAGGCCTCTCTGCAGTCCCTCAGTGCATGGCTCTTGTGATCCAGCCACACGTTCTCCAACAGATCACCACAATTGCCAAGCTCGTTTACACAATTGAGGAGCGAATGAAGAATAATATAATTATTATAGCTTCCACAACATGGGCGTAAAAGATAACTTGATGAGTGGGCAAAAATAACTTTCTTTGAATTATGACCTCACAGTGAGACATTGCAATAAGTTGTAACCACGTTAAACATTAGACCGCATCACACAGCTGCCGCATTAAATTCCCTCCAGCAGAAACGTGTCCTTGAAACTTGCTCGTACGAACGCGACACATCCTGTGCAGATGTTGCATGACATATATTCACGACATCCAACGTCTACCCACCCCCACCCCCTCACCCACCCCCACCCCCATCTCTCCGTGATTTTACAACGAAAAAAAAATCCCCAAGCCTGGACTACACAGCTGCTCCAGACTGCCACATTTAAAACACGTAAACTTTCACATAGATCTGTAAAACCAGCACTGCTAACGAATTCGTCAAACCGGTGGAAACACGTTTCGTAAACAGTGGCTTCAGAAGCAATCAAAACACTCCATGAAATGTGTCCTGACGCGAAAATGTGTAATTGAACTACTTTGACAGTAGATGTCTCAGAAGTTTTTCGCTTTGAAGGCCTGGCCTCGAGCATAGATTTCAGATTGGGACTTGGAAATTTTATGGGACACGACTAGACCAGTTTTGAATAGCAGTTCACTGCATGTTTTCTCAACAGTTTCAAGAACAGATGGTTGTGTCATAATCAGGTGTAAACATGTTCATAAACTGAGTTTAATCAAATGTGCCCTACAGCTATAGAAATTTGCATCCCGCACATTTACAATTTCGTTGAGTGTTTGTTTCACATCCGACGGCGGCACAGCCATGATTCGTTGCTCCAAAATAAAAGAAGACCTCTCTCTCTCTCTCTCTCTCTCTCTCTATATATATATATATATATATATATATATATATATATATATATATATATATATATATATATATATATATATCTTTCCAGGTCGAGCGTGTTTGGACGAGAACCTTGCCTGCCTAATGCATGTAACAATATTTTTTCATGGGACGACTCATGCAGTTTCCGCCACTGCCAAGGCCTGGGCAATCCTTTGCTGTAATCTCATTTGCGTGTGGCAGATGCGAACACTGGGCACCAGACCCTGTTTGCTCGCACATTCATGGATGTAGTGCGAGGTCAGCTGGTCACCATAATTATAGGCATAATAGGCCCTCATTTCACCAATTAACACAACTCTTCTCGATCAAGAGCACGTCTGTAAGTCTTGAAAGGCGGGGAGATGGAACTTCGTGGTGTCTCGTGGCGAAATTTTCATTCCGAACACCCTTGGAAAACGCAGCATACTTCAGTGGCCTTGATTGGTGAAAGTCGGTCTGCCACACGCCACGCTTCACTGAGCACGGCTACTGCGCAAGCTGACACAATGCAAGGTCCGAGTTGGGCCGCCTGCAGCCAAGGCTTATGGCAGCGCAGCTGGGGCAGACAGCTTAGGCTGAGTGGAAGCTCAGATCAGACAGAGACAAATCCCCATTGTTCTGAGGCAGACAGATAAGAGGAGTGTTGGAAGCAGGAGAAAAAGGGATGGGATGGGTGGGGTGTTCGGTGCTGTTTATGGGGAGGGGGTGGAGTAGAGGAATGGAGTGGCGGAGACCTTTGCCACTGGGCTCCAGGGCTTGCAATGCTTGCGAGTTATTAACGACTCATTACGCCTCCAGGGCAATGCTGAACAGGCGCCATGATTCTTAACCCGTTTTCCCGATAGTCACCTCCGAGGACATGCAAACATGCACATTACACGCATGACTGTAGCGGGTAGGATACATTGAACTCATGTATAATTAAACGTCCGAGTATGCAAGTTTATGAAGTCGAGAACGCGTACACGTGTTGATATGTATGTTCACCAATACAAGCACATACGAGTATAAGAGGGCAAGCACGCATACTAGAAACACAACTAGGTAAGCGTGCAAACACATTTACGTAGGCAGTCGCGCATGCCCACGCACATACGCAAACACACACAAACACACACATACACGCACGCGCGCACGCGCACACACATCACACACACACATGAATATCACACACACACACGAGCGTTCTCTCTCTCTCTCTCTCTCTCTCTCTCTCTCTCTCGCTCTCGCTCTCGCTCTCTCTCTCGCTCTCTCGCTCGCTCGCTCGCTCTCTGCCAAAATGTCAGACACACAGACACACACACACACACACACACACACACACACACACACACACACACACACACACACACACACACACACACACACACACACAAGAAAAGAAAAATGTCAGAGGGGAGAGGGGAGCGAGGTAAACAGAGGACGCTGACCCAGGTCACTGCTACTCAAACAGCCAGGCTAATTCAGGCAGAAAACGCACGACTCATTAGGGTGCATGCTAATTAGAGAGCGACAGGCGACTTCTCTGTGGAAACTCTCGTATGATCCTCAGCACGCACATCTGCTTCTCACAGAGTCGAGAAACTCATTGGCTTTTAGTGTGTGAACTGTAACATTTCTTCCGGGGGAAAAAAAATTTACTCTCTTGAAATGAGTCATTCCACTGTGGCGTTAACTTCAACAATGGTATTTCGCGCCCTCCTCCTCCTCCTCCTCCTCCTCTGCTGCTGCTGCTGCTGCTGCTGCTGCTCCTCCTCCTCACTCCCTTTCTTCTTCCCTCCTCCTCCTCCTCCTCCTCGGCCGCTTCCCTTTCCATCTCCTACTCCTTCTTTTCGTCTCCTTCCAATTCCAACTCCTCCTCCCCCCCCCCCCCCCACCCCCACCCCCCCACCTCCTCTCTTCTTTTGCTGCTGCTGCTGTTCCTTCTTCTTCCTATCAATCTCTTCCTTCTATTCCAACAATTTACCCCCTTCCGATTTCCTACCACTTTTCCTCCTTCTCTTCCTCTCGCCTTCACCTCCTTGCCGTCTTTTTTTCTTTCTGCTTTCATTCTCTACGCTCTCCACATTCTCTCCACATTGATCCTGTTTATTTATTCGGTTATCTGCAACACGTACGACGGCTGCCCTGTGCTCCCAGAACTCTTTGACAAAACCCTGTCTAGCGTTCCTTTCGACTGCTGCTCAAACTTTTGATTGTATGCGTTTCGACTGCTGCTCAAGCTTTTGATTGTACGCGTTTCGATGTTAGAACCCTTTCTAGCGTCCCTTTCGCCTTTCGACTGTTGCTCAAACTTTTGATTGTACGCGTTTCGGTGCTATTTTGAATAAAGTCGCCATGTTGACAATTAAAAAAAAATATCTACGCTTGTTTCCCCTCCATCTCCCTGCTGCTTTTCCAAGCCTCATCACAGTGAGGCGAGAGATGAATCCAACAGGACCCTGTGATAGAGGCAGCAGCCTTCCAGGCCAGAGAGAGCTATGAATACCAGATCAACCCTCACCCTCCACATATAGCCCTGGAAACTCGGTTGTGGAGGGCCAAGACTGACTCTCTCTCTCTCTCTCTCTCTCTCTCTCTCTCTCTCTCTCTCTCTCTCTCTCTCTCTCTCCGCGCAAACAAACAAACAAACACACACACACACACACACACACACACACACACACTTACTTGTACAGCATTTATTTTCAACCTGCAAGACACTCCAAAGCCAGCAACTGGATGAGTGAGCAGGACATCACAACTGACTGGAGGAGAGGAAGCTGAGCAAGAGATGCATTCTGAACACAGAGACAGTCTCAGCCACGCTGAATGCAAGAGATGTGGACCACATGCTGCATGGATCATGGCCATCTCTGAGTAGGTGGCCTCAGTAGCGACCTTGACACAATGAACTCGACTGACACCAGGGATGGACTGTTTCTAAGCAGAAGACTTCTGAAGAGTGGAACAATGGTGTGCAGCCTCATTATCTCCCCTTTTCCTCACCCCTAAACAAAAGCCAAAATCCGACCACCACCCAAACACACCCAGCACCACATACTTCCTGTTTTTATTTGGCTCCATATTATTTAACTACGGCTACCCAAAAAAGGGCCCCAAACGAACACGAAATGTGCATTACGCACGTTATCCTGTGGCAAGCGAAAAGGTGAATGCCTAATCCTGAGTCTGACTGCTGCAGTGAGTTCATGCCAAGTAAACTCGCCCTGACAGATCAGACAGCCTCCAGGGTAGACAAACAAAACTGGAGAGGAGTGATAGCAAACAAGTTGACCTGCATCGCGCCTCTGCATTCTAACCCTGTAATTATTTTCACGCCAACACACAACACCTCCTCCATGAAGCCAGCATTGAGAGCAAGAACTGGAGCTGACCTGTCAATCAACTGTCCGGATAATAGCTATTTTCACGCACATCCCTTTTTGATGACATAATCTTTGGCAGTATTTGGCGAAGCTTTCAACTGTGACTTCCTTTACAGAAAAAAATAATTGAAGATTGTTCTGACGCGGGTGTGAGGAGAAATTTTTGCCTGTACTCTACGTAAATGGACCTCGTCCCTTCTAATGAATGGAGACAGTAAAAGACCCATCAGATAAGACGACTTCTTCGCCTACAATAAAGTTTGCCCTTACAAATTGACACAGAGTTCTCCTTCCAAAGAAGCAACGGAACTAAAACCGCAAGCATGTAATGTTGCTATGAAAAGCCAGGGCAAGCACACAGGAAGCAACAGGAGAGACGCATTCGTCTTGCACATTGACTACTTTAGTATACCTCTCTCACGAGTCACCACAAAAGCAGAGCCGAGCGTCCATAGACTTAAACAGGTCACACGCCACGCTCACATACGGCCTCTCAGAAACAGCTTTGCCCTCGCACAAAAGACACACCCGCCCCCCACCTCCACGAAAGACTCGGAGGCATCCTTTACGAGCCCACGTTTTGGCGATAGCACGCTCAATGTTATGCAGGCCCGACTCGAATATAGGTCAAGCGGAAACCCCCTTGTGTTTGGAGGGCAACGGCCATCTGTCCTTTCGATGACGTCGCAGACACATGTACAGACAAGCACCTGGTTCGTGCAGACAAGATAGCACATCTGCGGCTCATCAGCACACCTGGCGCAAATCAAAAGACGCACAACAAAGCTTGAACTTTCTCAAGTCGGTGAAGACGTGGGCTTCGTGCGAAATCAGCGCCCGGAAAACCGTTTGTGCGAAAATGAATGTGTGTAGACTTCAAGCTGTTTTAACCGGCAAGCATTCCTCGCCGCGTCATCTGAATCACACACACGAAAGCACGTCGCATTGAGTGACAGAAAGAAAACACAAGGAAACATCATGCAATGCGAACGCTAAAACGAGCACGCGCTCCTCATTGCAGAGCCTTTCAACAACTGATTAAGGGTTACCTTTCAACAACTGATTAAGGGTTACCTTTCAGCCATTGTGCCGTAAACAAGCAGACAGAATAGAACGGTCTCCAAGAGCAGTAGGCAATCAACAAAAGCAGAGGACAGGCCCTGCTATTGCATTCTAGAATTCATAATGTGCGGTCTCCAGTCTTCTAATTCTTTGGAGTGCCGAGTAACACCACGTGTCGTCTTCCCCCAACCCTTAACTGTGACGGCCGAACCCATATATGGTATGGAAAAGCCTGTAGTGAAACGATTGAAATGTAATCTGCCTCAGCCTGTCAGGGACCTGGTAAGGCTTCCAGGTGCACTCATGCGTAAACGAGTTGACAGAGAGGAGATATACATGATTAACAAAAGCAGAAGGGAGCTTGTATTAGTGGGTGGCTGAAATTTCTAGTCCTGCTACTTTCCAAGGTGTAGATTGCAGGTCTCACGACTTAAACGTCTTCCAAATCATGTTAAAAAAGAAACCAGCACTGTTGTACACACCACCTAAGTGAAGGACCGTGTCCTCAGTTTAGTACATGGGCTTCTGGAGTGAAGGGTCGGCATGACGCGCGATTGTGAAATGCATGACGTTGCTTTGGCGCCGGGAAATCACCTCTCACTAGTTCCTGTTGCCAAAATGGACAGGATGATGTCCTTCCTGGGATGGGGTATAGGCTTTACCAGGGATGAAATATAGGTGCTACCCGGGGTGGAGTACAGGCGTTACCTGGGGTGGAGTACAGGCGTTACCTGGGGTGGAGTTCAGGCGTTACCTGGGGTGGAGTACAGGCGTTACCTGGGGTGGAGTTCAGGCGTTACCTGGGGTGGAGTTCAGGCGTTACCTGGGGTGGAGTACAGGCGTTACCTGGGGTGGAGTACAGGCGTTACCTGGGGTGGAGTATAGGCGTTACCTGGGGTGGAGTATAGGCGTTACCTGGGGTGGAGTACAGGCGTTACCTGGGGTGGAGTTCAGGCGTTACCTGGGGTGGAGTATAGGCGTTACCTGGGGTGGAGTATAGGCAGGCCCAGGTCGTTGGGACGGCCATCGTGCTGGTTCTGGGCAAGACGTCGTCTACGGAAGAGCGGGGACGGGGACTGATCGTCCAGGGGCTGCAGCTGCAGCTTCTTCCTGGCTCCTGTAGCCGCCGCCATGGCTTCGCGACTTCTCGGCACCGAGTAGCTGATCAGTACGGCGTGTATTCCAAGGAATCTCGGTCAAGGCTGACGCAATGTGGAAGTGCAGATGAATCGCCTCGAGTGATGTGAAAAGTTCTGTTACGTTTATTGATTCCTAAGATGAATACTCATTACACTGATGTCTCAAATGCGATAACGTTACATCCGATTATACGGCCAGACAACACAACTTGATGAATGACACGTGGTTTATGGCCATAGGGAGCCCTTGCATGTACCAGTGCACAACTTCAGACGGAAACCTTCAAAGGGCGTGCACAATGATTGAAGTTCTCAATCCTTCCTTTTGATTCGCAGTTGCAGAACGCGTCAACAAACTACTACGGAAACGTAATCAAATTTTTCAGATTCCAGTCGTCTGGAAGAATCCCCCTTCATATATCCACAAAATATCGGCGCTTCAAAGTTTGGATACGCCACCTAAGACCATCAATTCTACAAAACCACAGTGCGACTTTCTCGGCTGTCAGCAAAGAAGGAAACGGTTTTCCATTCAACTAACAGAACTACAACATTAGTTTCTCATCATCATCATACGCAACAACGCAACTGCCTGTGACGAGAGGGTATCCTGCGAATCGGTCGCACTGCTGTTACGGCGATGACCTCCGGAATTCACGGCCTGAGGTCAGTTTCTGCTGACCACACACATACGCCAGCTCTGGCGCTAGACTCGGTTAGTCACCACCAGGAAGGGATTATGAGAAAGGGGGGGGGGGGGGGGGGGGAGAAGGAGGAGAAGAGCAGGTGGCAGAGGAGGGAGTTTACTGGTAGGGAGCAACGGTTACCGCGGATGAGGGAGCTTTCTCAAAGCTCTTGTCTTTCTTCCCTGTGGTTCCGAGAGTATATTCTTCCCTGTTCACAGGTCCGTGGTTCCGAGAGTATATTCTTCCCTAGAGGAAGGGAAGGGGAATGGCTTGAACCACACGCAGCCTCAGGTCACGGATCTCCACAAAGTTGCCCACGGCGAGCGTTTATCCTTTCTCTCACTGTGAGCAATAAGTCATCACTGAGAGGAGAAGCCAACGACGAAGGCAAAAAGGAGACGCTGAGGATGCTGACGATGCAGGGAGACCTATGGGAATGTATTTCAGCAGCGCACTCTGCAGTGGCGGTTCTGGAATCAGACACCCAGTCAATTCCAGTGATTATTCCTGCTGGCACAATCGCGTGACAGCAAGCCTCTGGAGAGCAAAGTCAGTCAATGAGGCACTGGATGGGGTCACCTCGTCAGCAGCGGAATCGCCACTGCTGCTGTCTTCTCCCCAGAAGTAGGGATCGTCTCGGCAGGTTCTTGAGTGTGAGTCAATCGCCAACAGTTTTCTCCTCAATCAGCATTCGTTGGGCCGTCAATGTCCAACTTCAGAGGGCTTATTACAGCAGCAGTGTTACGCGACTCTGGCCTGCTGCACTGGCTGGACTTCCGTGTCGTTGACGCTTGTTGATTGCGGACGACAGACGTATTTCAGTCTATGGTACACGCTGTTCACAGTCCAGTTAAAAGCAGCGGGAAGCAAACGTTTCGAGTGTCAATTATGAATGAAATACGCAAATGCCGTTTCCTAATAAAAGCATATTAAGGTCACTCGCATTGTGTTCCGCCACAACTTTGGCAACGGATCTATTCAGTCGATGCGTTCCTGAAGGACATGGTTCTCGTCCCCGAGTGTCCTGGTGATCATGTTCTTTCCACAAGCTTGCCAGTCACTCCAAACGAGACACGTCACAACCCAGTGCAGCACAGCCTTCAGGGTGATCCATTCGGTTTCTTCCCCTCCAGACTGAAAATCGATTAGAGTATGCCATCCATTAGACAATGCTACTTTTCATGAGCTCAGCTCGAGCGTAGCACGTCGTTGTGCACGCACGTGCGGCGTCCTTTATTCCTACGCACACGCGGCAGGGCAGTACAGTCCAGCCTTGTTGACAATGCACACGGTTTATGCAGGCACTGCTTCTGAATGTTGCATTAGGCGTGGCGAGTTCTGCACGCTATCAGCGGAGCGTGGCGACCTCCCACAAAAGGCAGGACCAACAACAGAGTTTCCTGGTCACAGAGCTTTTTCTTTCGCCCCCGGGGACAGCGAGAATGGAATTATTGCGTCGTTGTTCCTCTACACAGGCCAATGGAGGTATTGATAGCGGTCGTTGGTTTCAGCTCAACGCAGATGCAGAGCGAACGTGCGCCCGATCACGTCACTCTCCGTAACACTGAGGCAGATTGGCAGCAGACAAGCAGACGAGTCCAATGCTATCTCCCGCCGTACATCGAGTCTCTACCGCTGTCGGTCAAGGTAAGACGCCCACTACTAAGTCTCTTTGTGTGGCGATGGAGTATTCGCCTGATAGCAACGCGTAGGTGTAACTCGATGCGCTGCACTGAAGGGCCACTGTGAAAGCCAGCCAATCCGACTCACCTGAGTAACTAACTGTACACATGGGGCTTCACCGTCCTGGTATGCAGCCCTCACTGTCTGCCTCAGAGGGCCAGAATGAAAACAAAGGGGAACATCTGGGTACTGTGGCTCATTCAGTCTGAGTGATGAACAGCTAAAAAGCTGGAGGTAAACAGGCCGTCCCTCAAGAATGCCAACCAAGCGTAGACAAATGACGGTGCAAGCCAGAACTGTTCTGTTTTACCTCCTTTCTCTTGCACTGTCAGTTGATGACTATGGGATTTGTTAGTGCATGGGATCCACACATAATAACATATGTTTCCGATGAAGCATCCGCTACTAACACACTGCTTCCATGGCTCGAACCTGTCAACAAAAATGACTTGCTGGACGATTCATATCATGCAGGTTCTCACGTTCGTGAGAGTATGTATCTAACGGTCAAGCGCACCTAGGTTATATTCGGTGACTGTTGCAGCTCATGCTCCAGTACTTAGCTGCCTACAGGGAGAGATGAAGCAAGAGGAGGCTAAAAATGTTCAAACGCTCTTGCCCAGCAGCCTTATCGTCCCGGAATGAAGTTTTTTGGCAGACAGAGGGCAGAGGGCGAAAGGAGATATCTCTAATCACGGCGTGTTGATGCTTCCACAGCCGTTGGGAAGTGTCAGGCTATGAAAATCATTCCAGACTTTGCTGGCGTGACTCATTCGAATATGGTTTACTTCTGAAGACTTGTGTCACGATCAAGATGTTGATCGTATGCAAGCTTCCTGAGGCTCCGGTCCTATGCTTCCCAAGCTACGGTATTCAGTCATCTGTCAAAGGAAGGCAGCAAAAAAATCCACGACCCCGTCACGCCTTCCCGATGTAAACAAACTGCTCGGTCGCCAGCAGAACGTGATGCAACACCAACACGTCACGTAACTGTTCAGCGTGACTGCTGTTTCGCAGTTAGCTCCACAATGCTGTCTCGAGGTCTGCACACCTCTAGAGAATGCGAGACGAGAGGAAGATTGTGAGCCCTGGGCAATAATCCTGGTCAGTCCTTTAACTGCCACTGACAGGGACACATGTAAATCACGACCCTACCTGACCCTAGCTGGGCAAGCCAAGCAGCGACGATGACGCGTTGGCTATGAGGCGCTGGTCACAGCGTAGATCTATTGCTTACAGAGTGGCCACAGACACACACCCAGCCAGCCAAGCCCTGGGAAGTCCGCGGCCTGGGGTGGTAAAGCGGGAGGATGCAGGGAGAAATCGGGGCAAAAACACGCCTTCCCTGTGGTCCTGATGCGGGGAGGGGGAAGTCAGGGCGAGAGTTGAGCAACTCTTCTCTTCCCTCCCTACGCCGACGATGAAATTTCCAGGCACGAGTAAGGTGGACCAAGCAAAACACAGCACGGCACCCCTCTCCACCTCAGCAAGGAGGAAACACGCAGCGCCCTGTTTGTGTTTCTCCCACAACAGCGGACCACGCGGCACCTCCAGGACAGGCGAGCACGCTACGCCAGTGAGTGAGTGAAGCCCTACAGAGGACCAAAGGGAGAGTGAGGCCTGGCTACGCTTGGCGCCAAGTCGCTAACGTCCCAGTCATGTAGCGCTCTCCTCAACCGTGTGATCGGAGCAGCTATTAGCAGACGGGTGAAGCCCGCCCCTCCTCGCTTGGGGCAGCACGCTTCGCTTCTCCACACACCCGTCTCCCCTCGCCTTGAAGCGGGTCGCCCCTGGTTCGGCAAATGCCTTGCGCTAGATGACTGAAATAGCTCTGTCACACGGTAAGTCCTCAAGACAAGTATGCATCCCCTGCAACGCTGATAGCTACGGCAAAAGCTCAGGCCTCTGGAGTGAAGACTGAGTTGACGCTGAAGCGCAGCTGAGATGGCGGTAAGCTCCTAGAGGTTTCTGTCGCGTGCCGCTGTGTCAGTGACAACACAGAACACACACCTGCCCTTTCCTCCAACCAAGACGACAGCTACCGCGGGCGTGGCTATCTCGAGCTAGCTCCGCCTCTCCACCTTGAACGTAAACCAATGACCACGCCCCTTTCGGTCCAAGTTGAGAGATCAATCAAATTAGGGTTTATATGAACAGAGCATCGCACCACCCTACAAGGCAGGCTGCAGCTGTTGGCGTATGACGAGGTGAAGGCGATTGGATAAAGGAAAGGGATGTGGGGGAAGGGTGGCGCTGGATGACTACTGTTGGGAGGGAAATGTCGCAGCAACACGAGCCCCTCTCGTCCCCAGCTGTCTCAGTTAAGGATGAAACGGATCCACATCTCCAATCCTCTCCGCCACTGCTCGCCAGTCGAGAATCGACGAGGTGGCACAGGACACAACACAGTACCACAGCCAACAGCTTCCCAGACTGACAGCACCAGAAGCAGACAAACAACACGGATGCTCTCCCAGCAGGGATATACACAGGATTTGCCTACCGCTTTGGCAATGTGGTGTCGCATTCTCTTCGCAACGTATGCGAGCAAGGATCAGATGCGAATGGACTAATTGTGCATGTCAAATGCGCCGGCGGAACCAGAACCACTCAGGGACTGAAGAGAGGGATACAGATACGGGCGCACATCCCTCATCGAGAGCGCAGTCCGTGGAGTTGAAGGTGCGTCAGGAAAAACAAAGGACTTCACACATACAAACAAAGCCGTGAGGTAAAGTGCAGGGGTCACGAGGAACGGACCAAGCAGCCCTAGAGAAGTCCTATCATGCGCACACCTGGGTCATGTCTCCGCGTACTTGGGACGGACTGAGCACACACAGAACTGCAATGGCGGGCAGCGAATTACTCCATGAAAGAAGAAAAAAAACCAATAGTCTGATTACAGGGGTCCAGGCACAACAGTCAACCCAACTTGAAACGAGCCTCAACGTAGATCCTCAAGCTCCACGAGGAAGTCAACAGATAAGTGATTCACAGTTTGAAAGGAAGTTTTCACAGCGGAGAGAGAGAGAGAGAGAGAGAGAGAGAGAGAGAGAGAGAGAGAGAGAGAGAGAGAGACAGAGAGAGACAGAGACAGAGAGAGAGAGAGACAGACAGAGAGAGAAAGAGAGATAGAGACAGACACAGATAGAGACACAAAGAGACAGAGACGGAGAGAGACACAAAGATAGAGACACAGAGAGACAGAGACGGAGAGAGACAGAGAGAGATAGACAGACAGACAGACAGACACACAGACAGACAGACAGACAGACAGACAGACAGACAGAGTGAGAGAGAGAGTGTTTTAATGCATATCAGCCGTTGCAGGTTACGTTAGGGCACTGAGCACGGAAATCACAAGGGCTAATTAGAGTAAGAGCAAGCATAGATTTTCCTTATCATTTGCCTTTTACAAAATCGCATTGGGAGATGCAGTGGGTCTGTTCTTATCTCCAACTACAGAGAGAGAGAGAGAGAGAGAGAGAGAGAGAGAGAGAGAGAGAGAGAGAGAGAGAGAGAGAGAGAGGCGGACAGGCTGGCAGTCAGAAGTACACACACACACACACACACACACACACACACTCACACACACACACACACACACACACACACACACACACACACACACACACACACACACACACACACACAGGGAGAAGCATGGCACAGAACACTGTCATGACGTTACGTGAAACCCCCTCCCTGAAGAGGAGGAGAGAGCTACAAGAGCGTCGCTTGTCAAGGGCCGTCACTTTGCCAAGAATGAACGTGTAACTTCAGTGACGTCACAACAGCAGCGTCACTGTTGATGTGGACGAGGAAACGTGGTGGAGGCCAGACAGAGTGTGGGAATCACAGGCAGCCTTGGGATGAGTGACCACCAGCCACTGTCCAGTCGTCTGGCCCGGCCTCCCACATCCACCCCACCTCCCACCCCCTTTCTGACAGCCCTCAACCCCCACCCCTTCCTCTGGTCTAACCGCCCGTCTCCCACAGCTTCCCCACCCTCCTCCGTGTGCTCCGCCCTCTTACTTCGCTTGGTCGCCCTCACTCAGGCCAGCACCGCTGTCTGTCTGCCTGCCTGCCTCAGTGGAGTGGCCACGGGTCAAAGAAACAAGGCTTCTCTCTCCCAAGTGGCTCCTTGACAGCGACAGTGATGAGCGAAAGCTGGAGTTCCAGATGAGAACACTGTTTCATCCCTTGAAAGAAAGTGTGA
The DNA here is from genome assembly GCA_034096865.1 of Theodoxus fluviatilis. NCBI lineage: Eukaryota > Metazoa > Mollusca > Gastropoda > Cycloneritida > Neritidae > Theodoxus > Theodoxus fluviatilis. The sequence goes on along the minus strand of JAWQFJ010002975.1, from coordinate 67,234 downwards.
TGAGGTAAGGCATTTTTATTACCCTTTTCAATCTTCTTGACGAATGTCGTCGTCGTTGTTGTTGTTGTTAACCTACTTTAGAGGAAAGTTCTTTCTGGTCTATGCTCCATGTTTTATCACTACCTCCAGCATGAATGAATCCGACAGAGCAAATTCCGTTTTCTTGTCTGGGTATGGGCAATTTACACTCTTCATACTCAGGCAATCGCGGATTTGAAAGTACTCAGATACTGACACACAGTATTTGCATCAGGTAGGCGAAGAATGTCGGGGGACATGTTGTAACAGATTCTGTGAGTTATAACAGGAGCTGAAAAGCATTTTCATTGTTTTCTCTCCAGAGAATTGCATATATACTTGAAAACACAGGCACGGGGAATGCAGTGTCATTGAGAAAAGGAGTGAAAGGACATATAAGTTAGTTACAGAGTTTGGTTTAAGGTGGGTGGTATGGGAGAGATGGGTTGAGGGTGGGGAAGGGGGAGGGGGTATGGATCGGGTGAAAAGTCTGCAAACTAGGGGTGAGACCAAAGACCTTGGCAAGATGTCAATGAGCGACGGTTTTCCGATGGAAGGAAGGGGGACAGAGAGAAAGACAAACGGACAGATGCAACTACAGAAGACAGGACAGGCTGGTTTGGAGAAGAGAGTGCATGTCACGAGAGACAGTTGGAGGATTAGCACACACGCTATCACCAGCCAAGCTATCACTGCAGTGCAGGAGCTCGGTAGAGACGAAAGGCTGCCGTGTGTAGGATTGACATTGCACTCCCACCTGCTGCAGGCTGTCTGATTCAGTTCTGTCAATGCTGCACAATCTCTCTCTCTCTCTCTCTCTCTCTCTCTCTCTCTCTCTCTCTCTCTCTCTCTCTCTCTCTCTCTCTCTCTCTCTCTCTCTCTCTCTCTCTCTCTCTCTCATATGTTTTTGAAGACTTGTGCTAGTACATATACCAAAGAACACTGTTTCCCTTGATACTATGTACGGTCACATATTGCTATTGAGCAGCTTCCCAATTGCGAACTGCTATGTTATGTGAATTTGACACCTTGCGATGGGCCCGTGGCCTAAGCAATGAAGTTCTTCTCTCTCTCTCTCTCTCTCTCTCTCTCTCTCTCTCTCTCTCTCTCTCTCTCTCTCTCTCTCTCTCTCTCTCTCTCTCTCACACACACACACACACACACACACACACACACACACACACACACACACACACACACACACACATGCACACCTCAGCGCCACAAAGCTTCAATGCAACATAGAGGAGAGAACTGCCCCAACGCGAAATCCACATGAGCCTAGCTCGAGGCGAAACAGCGCCTGACACCACTTGAGCTGAGGCAAAAGGCAGGCAGCTACGAACACGGGTCAACAGCGGTTTCTGGGCCTTGGCCGTCCCAAGCCTTCCAAGAACGTCCCCATCTCTATAGCGCGCACTCTGAAGCAAAACCTTTGGTGTGAAAAGCTCTTTTACCACACTAATCCAAAGCAAACTTTCAATCTATTGGCGGGGAGGATAAAGCGGGCAAAGAACCGAGCGAGTTCCAAGGGCGTGAATGACAAGTGAGTCTATAGCCTTTTTACCCGCCCTGGTTCTGTGGAATGTCCAGACCCCCAGCCACTGGCACCAGCAGGCTGTAGGACATTCTGGCACTGGATGGGATGGTTCTGGGGGAGGGGGTGGAGAGAGTGAGGGAAAGACTTCAGACTTCAGACTTCAGACTTTTATTGTTTCAGGCCATCGGCCCATAACAAGGAGTCACCCAACAAGTATACAATACAATGTGCTATAGCATAAATCAATAGGTTTCTTCGATTACAGTTTTCTGCTACGATTTTTACCACTATCTCAAGGCGACTGCAATTGCCTACGGAGAGGTTGACAACAAATCGTTTCGTCTCTGCAGCGCATAGTAGATGTACATTGCTGCTTGTCGAGTTTTTTTAGTTTGCATACCATCGATCAAGTAACAATAACCTATTCTTTTTGCTCGTGGCACATACTCTTCGATATATTTTGTCCTTAGGTCCTGGAATTTATGACAGTGCAGTAAAAAGTGCTCTTCATTTTCACGGGCATTTTTGCAAAATGGACAGCATATTTCATCTATTTGTGTTGTTGCATATCTTCTGTTGCTAGCAAGGTCATTTATGTTGCACCTGAATCGAATGAAAGAGTCTCTAAATTTCTTTATGTTTATGAAATCTATATATTCTTCCGTTTCGAACTCTTGTTTCAATTTTCTGTATACGCAGAATCTTTCACTCTCCATTTTACTGTGCCATTCCTGTTGGAAACAATCTCTTAATCTTTGCTTAAGGTTCTGTACAAAACTTTGTTCGTTTGAGACACCTTTGTTAGCCCATACAAATCCATAGCCCAATTCACTCAGTCGTCTTTCAATCAATCTTGTCCAGTTTAATTCAGGTGGCACTAACATATTTGTGAGCATGAGGTAAGCCTGCTTTGGGAGCCTATTATCAGGTAATTTGGTGAGTCTTAACCAATACTTGATCGCTTTAATAGTGGAGTTAACAAAAAGTGGGTACCTTCCCAGTTCACCATACACCATACTGTTTGGTGTTCTGCAGTCAAGATTCAAAAATCTCTTGCATGCAAAGAGGTGTGTTTTTTCAACATTGTCTTGTCTCTGAAGACCCCATACTTCTGAGGCATACAGTAACGCAGGTAACACTTGTGCATCAAACATACGAAAGTATATCGACAAATTCATGGTACGAAGCTTCCACATGGCCTTTAACAAATGGGCTATCTTCTTTTTTGAACTGATACTCTGATCATTCAGAGCCACCGTGGCTGATAGTCTGGTAGTAAAAACATAGCCGAGATATTTGTATTTGTTGACAACTTCTAACTCTGTATTTCCCAGGAACCATTTCTCCCCTCGTCCAAGACCGCCACCTCGGCGAAACACCATTACTTTTGTTTTCCTTCTGTTTATGTGCAGGCCATACCTCTCAGATATTTGGGCCAAGTTATCAATTTGGCACTGTAACCCTACAGGTGTAGTTGACAGTAAGACTACGTCATCAGCAAATATGAGGAAAAACAACTCGGGCATTCCTGGCAATAACTGCACGCCATGTCTTCCTCTAGCACGGACTTGGTCCGCTATCTCCGTGATTAGGAGAGAAAAAAATTATCGGGCTCTCTAAATAATGCTCCTTGCCTTGCTCCAACGAGGCAGTCAAAAAAAGTCAGAGATGGTAAAGTTCCATTTCACATATATGGTCAAAAGTACGGAGGTGAGCAGAGAGCTGTTACATGAGTTCCTAAAAGTAAACTTTATGAAAACTTAACAGTTTTGCATGAATATGAAAAGTGACCAAAATGGGGTGGTGAACCACTAAAAGTGACCATATCTCATGGTAGAAAGTGCCATTAAGCACCACTAGGCTTCCTATGTCTTGAATTAACAGCTTTGTGTTGCTTAACCTTGGATGACCTTGACTTGGGTCAAGGTCACATGTATTTTGGTAGGAAAAATGTGTAAAGCAGTTCTTAGTGTATGATGTCATTGCTGGGTTTAGTTATTTGATCTTGACCTTGAAGGTCACCTGAAGGTCAAGGTCATGTACAGGTCAAGTTCAAGCATGTGCGTCGTATGGGCTTTGCCCTTCTTGTTTCTCTCAAGCACTACGTGATTCGTAAGAGGCAAATAACTAGAGACACCATGACTTGATTTGCGTTTACTCTAAACTGCTCCAGTGATGTTCGTGCTTAATGGCCTTATATAGCCTACAAAGGCTGATGGGCCGTAAAACACTATCCATCCATCCATCTGCTGTAATGTACAAAATGAAAAACACAGGACACAAGAATGTAAAGCATTATTTATGTCGTGCCTGAAATAAGGCTTGCAAAGCGCAAAAAAATTGTGGATGTAGTTGACAAATGAACAACTTTTTTTTCAGGCTGCAATACAACCCAGCCTTCAGGTAAGCTGTTTCCCAGACACCCCACCACCCCCCACCCCCATCCCCTTCCCCCCTCCCCCCACTCCACTCACACCTCTCATTAACCTTGTCTTTGAATGGGTAAAAGTAGGAGGGTAAGCAATTCAAACAAAATAATTTGTTGACTCAGTATTCATTCGGTACATTTCATTACTCATTTCGTTGCATTATATGAAAGCATCTGTTTGTTGATCATGATAATCTATAACGAGTGGCTTTTGGAGTGTGTGCGTGCGTGTGTAAGAGGGAGGCAGAGAGAGAGAGAGAGAGAGAGAGAGAGAGAGAGAGAGAGAGGCAGAGAGAGAGAGAGAGACAGAGAGACACACAGAGAGAGATAGAGAGAGAGACACAGAGAGAGAGAGAAAGAGAGAGAAACTGAGAGAGAGAGAGTGAGAGACAGAGAGAGACACAGAGAGAGAGACACAGAGAGAGAGACAGAGAGAGAGACAGAGAGAGAGAGAGACGGACGGACGGACAGCCAGCAACACACACACACTCACACACAGACATATACACACACACGTCGACATGAACACACAATACGACAGACATAGGGCAGGTCAGACAGACACACGTACTCGCCAGTGTACTCACGCATGCATTCGGAGGCACGCAGTCTTGCATGTTTTTTTTGTGCCTAAGTATTATGTGTGGTCAGTATTTTTCAACGTCTCTGCAGGACTGTTGTGTTCATTTATAGAAATCCCATTTCCTTTTTTTACTGGATGATGTGCACTTGATGTCACTTGTTGACTCACGTTTTGTTGAACCCCATGGTAAAGAGCAAAGAGGTTATTTTCAAGAACGTGTGGTGTTGACAACAAATGGTCCTGCTACACTACTTTCCTTCGCATTCACTTTGTTGTTTCACGATCTCCTTATTCATTACTCGACTCTTTTTCTCTCCAGGTAGCGCAGCATCTATGACAACGACAGGTGAGTCGTTTGTAAGCCACACGGACTTACTACTCAATCAGGAAAACAACTCTTAGTGTGTCTCTTCCACCCCTCCCCCCAACCACCTACCCCAACCCCTCCTTCTCTCCACCCCCCCTCCACCCCTCTACCCTATCCCCCACCCCTTCCCCCCTCCACCCCCCGCAAAAGCTTTGGTCCTCTGTCAGCTTCATCACGATGTGTCTGTTGAAAAGATCCGATGAAACAGTGAGTGCTACAAGCCTGATTAAAGTCACGATTAAAAAAACAACATTGGAATACTTCAGACAGCAGCATTCACTTGTGACATTTCTGCGAGCTTAACAGTACGAAATGAATGTTGGATTCTCTCAAAGTTTGAGCCATTCTACTTTTTCTGAAAAGGGAAAGCAAAATGGGAATTAATTTCCTCAAGCATGAACACATATTATTCAGAAAAAATGTTCTTAGATTCATAGACGCCCAGAGACAAAAGTTCCTCGCAGATGCAGGGATCAAACCGCCAAAACAAGGCAATTTCTCACATCTTTGTATTATTGTGATCTTTTTATTTGTTAATAAGTAGTAACACATACGATGAAGTGAAGCGTTTGAGAAGAAAAAAGTCAATGCTTTGCTTGACGTCTCTGTTTTTGACGGTGAGGAGATCCAAAATGTATCAGCCACGTCTCCCAAGTATTGCTTGTTGTGAGCGTGAGGGTATTGCTTCTCTGTTGCCGATCTAGCAGTGTAATTTAATTGCAAATTATTTAAAAAGATTAAACCTCCATCACATTCCTGAATGATTGTTGACCGTTTGTTATGTCGGGTTATTTGAAAGCAAAGACCCCTTTGTAACAGAAGGCTAATCAGTCATCACTTTTTGGCTTCCACTCCCTTTCATCTGGACCCCGACAAAATAAAAAGTGATTTGCAGCATCTTACAACGGGCACATCAAAAGTAATGTAACAACCCCACAAGTTTTAAAATCCATACATACACGTGTTGGAGTTTTACGAGTATTACTATCTTATTAGAGATATGCTGAAAACAAGGGTTGCAAATTCGTGTGCATGTATGCGAGGGAGGACATGAGCCTGTTTTCTGAACGGGTGCGATGGAACAAGTATTCAAACTCAATCAAATCTACGAAAATCACATCTACGTGCAGGGCAAATGCAACTCGTATACACATAAAGTATGTTCACTCCAAGTTGAACTTTTTTATATAACTAATTATTATTTTAGGGGGTTATTGTTGATCCCCAAGAAAAGACGTAGAAACTGTCGCATGCTTTCTAGTCTGATAGTTTGGTGGAAGACATCATG
>JAWQFJ010002975.1:51010-53510 GCA_034096865.1 Theodoxus fluviatilis | reverse complement strand
ACAACATCTGATTGGCTGCCTTTTTAAAGACTTTCTTTTCTCAAATCTACAGATTCTTTCGCCATTGTGTATGTGAATAACTACGAATTAACTGGGAACTAAGCGACCAAGATTGCTTGCTAGTCAGATTCTGTGGGCAGCCAGCTTGTGTGGCCCGCCAGCTTGGCTGTCTTTCCCACACCCCTCTCCTCGGACGAGACCACTAGTGTGGCCCGCCAGCTTGGCTGTCTTTCCCACACCCCTCTCCTCGGACGAGTCCACTAGTGTGGCCCACTTTTGGAAGTTATTTTTGAGATTTCGACATTTCAGAAGTAATAAATGTAGAGTTATGGGAATCGGCATCCTTCACTTCACAAATGAACGTATGCTTACTTAATTGTGTGTGCTTACTTAATTGTGTGTGCTTACTTAATTGTGTGTGCTTACTTAATTGTGTGTGCTTACTTAATTGTGTGTGCTTACTTAATTGTGTGTGCTTACTTAATTGTGTGTGCTTACTTAATTGTGTGTGCTTACGTAATTATGTGTGCATACTTAATTATGTATGCTTACTTAATTATGTGTGCTTATTAATTATGTATGCTTACTTAATTGTGTGTGCTTACTTAATTGTGTGTGCTTACATAATTGTGAATGCTTACTTAATTATGTGTGCTTACTTAATTGTGTATGCTTACTTCATTGTGTGTGCTGATTTAATGGTGTGTGCTTACTTAATTGTGTATGGTTACTTAATTGTGTATGGTTACTTAATTGTGTATGCTTACTTAATTGTGTGTGGTTACTTAATTGTGTATGCTTACTTATTTGTGTGTGGTTACTTAATTGTGTATGCTTACTTAATTGTGTGTGCTTACTTAATTTTGTGTGCTTACTTAAATGTGTGTGCTTACTTTATTGTGTATGCTTACTTAATTGTGTATGGTTACTAAATTGTGAATGCATACTTAATTGTGTATGCTTACTTAATTGTGTGTGCATACTTAATTGTGTATGCTTACTTAATTGTGTGTGCATACTTAATTGTGTGTGCTTACTTAATTGTGTATGCTTACTTAATTGTGTGTGCTTACTTAATTGTGTGTGGTTACTTAATTGTGTATGCTTACTTAATTGTGTATGCTTACTTAATTGTGTGTGCTTACTTAATTGTGTATGCTTACTTCATTGTGTGTGCTGATTTAATGGTGTGTGCTTACTTAATTGTGTGTGCTTACTTAATTGTGTATGCTTACTTCATTGTGTGTGCTTACTTAATTATGTATGCTTACTGTATTGTGCGTGCATACTTAATTGTGTATGCTTACTTCATTGTGTGTGCTTACTTAATTGTGTATGCTTACTTAATTGTGTGTGCTTACTGTATTGTGCGTGCATACTTAATTGTGTATGCTTACTTAATTGTGTGTGCATACTTAATTGTGTGTGCTTACTTAATTGTGTATGGTTACTAAATTGTGTATGCTTACTTAATTGTGTGTGCTTACTTAATTGTGTATGCTTACTTCATTGTGTGTGCTGATTTAATGGTGTGTGCTTACTTAATTGTGTATGGTTACTTAATTGTGTGTGCTTACTTAATTGTGTGTGCTTACTTAATTGTGTATGCTTACTTAATTGTGTGTGGTTAATAAATTGTGTATGCTTACTTAATTGTGTGTGCTTACTTAATTGTGTGTGCTTACTTAATTGTGTATGGTTACTTAATTGTGTATGGTTACTTAATTGTGTATGCTTACTTAATTGTGTATGCTTACTTAATTGTGTGTGCTTACTTAATTGTGTGTGCTTACTTAATTGTGTGTGCTTACTTAATTGTGTGTGCTTACTTAATTGTGTATGCTTACTTAATTGTGTATGGTTACTTAATTGAGTGTGCTTACTTAATTGTGTGTGGTTTCTTAATTGTGCATGCTTACTTAATTGTGTGTGCTTACTTAATTATGAATGCTTACTTAATTATGTGTGCTTACTTAATTGTGTGCTTACTTAATTGTGTATGCTTACTTAATTATGTATGCTTACTTAATTCTGTGTGCATACTTAATTATGTGTGCTTACTTAATTGTGTATGCTTACTTAATTGTGTGTGCTTACTTAATTGTGTATGCTTGCTTAATTGTGTGTGCTTACTTAATTATGTGTGCTTACTTAATTGAGTGTGCTTACTTAATTATGTATGCTAACTTAATTATGTGTGCTTACATAATTGTGTGTGCTTACTTAATTGTGTGTGCTTACTTAAATGTGTATGCTTACTTAATTATGTGTGCTTACTTAATTGTGTATGCATACTTAATTGTGTGTGCTTACTTAATTATGTGTGCTTACTTAATTGAGTGTGCTTACTTAATTATGTATGCTAACTTAATTATGTGTGCTTACATAATTGTGTGTGCTTACTTAATTGTGTGTGCTTACTTAAATGTGTGTGCTTACTTAATTGTGTGTGCTTACTTATTTATGTATGCTTACTTAATTGTGTGTGCTTACTTATTTG
>JAWQFJ010002975.1:18510-46010 GCA_034096865.1 Theodoxus fluviatilis | reverse complement strand
TGTTCCAAACTATTTTTAGCTAGCCGGGGGAATTTCCAAACTTTTTTTAGCAAGCGGGGGGGGGGGGGGGGGGTTTCCAAGCTTTTTTAGCAAGCGGGGGGTGGGTGGTGTTCCAAACTATTTTAGCTAGCGGGGTGGGGGGTGGATTTCCAAACTCTTTTTAGCAAGCGGGGGGGGGGGGGGGGGGCGGGTTTCCAAACTTTTTTTAGCAAGCGGGGGGGGGGGGGGGGGGGGGGGTTCCAAACTATTTTAGCTAGCGGGGGGGGGGGTGGGTTTCCAAACTTTTTTAGCAAGCGGGGGGGGGGGGGGGGTGGGGGGGGAGAGGATTTCCCAACTTTCTTTAGCAAGCGGGGGGGGGGGGACTTTCCAAACTTGTTTTAACAAGCGGGGGGGGGGGGGGGGAGGGTTTCCAAACTTTTTTTAGCTAGCGGGGGGGGGGGGGGGGGCAGGGGGGGGGTGGTTCCAAGCTTTTTTAGCAAGCGGGGGGGGGGGGGGGGGGGGAAGATTTCCAAACTTTTCTTAGCAAGCGGGGAGGTGGGGCGGGGTTCCAATCTTTTTTTAGCAAGCGGGGGGGGGGTTCCAAACTATTTTTAGCTAGCGGGGGGGGGGGGGGGGCAAACTTTTTTTAGCAAGCGGGGTGGGGGGGGGGGTTCCAAACTTTTTTTACAAGCAGATGGGGGGGCGGGGGGGGGGGGGGGCGGGGGGGGGGCGGGGGGGGCTGGGGGGCGGGGAGGCGGGGGGGGGGGGAGGGGGGGGCGGGGGGGGAAATGGTCTCATCTGGCGCTAGCTAAAAGGACCCCCCCCCCCCCCCCGCCGCTAGCTACAAATAGTTTGGAAACCCCACCCCCACCCCCCCGCTTGCTAAAAAAAGATTGAAAACTCGCCCCTCCCCCCCCTTCCCCCCACCGCTTGCTAAAAAAAGCCCCCCCCCCCCCCCCCCCCCGCTTGCTAAAGAAAGATTGACCAGGCAACAATGGACCTCTACTCTGATCCATTCGTTCACAGCAAAGAAATTCGTCTGCTGTTCTATTCGACATAACAGATACACTTTCTTGTGATGCCTGCGCACCCTGATTTAGATACGAATTATGCCAATGCGAGGTTCGTGGAGGACGTTACTATGATTGCCTAGTGTCATTTAACATTTGTTGGGCATTCACTGATTTTGTACATCAAGGACGCTGTGCAAGAAAAGCGGGGGAGACGAAGAATGGTGTGAAACCTTTCCCCTTTCATTTCATTCTATCATGTATCCTGCGCCTCAGATGCCCATGTTGTATATATTATGTTGTAAGACCAGCCGACTATGTAGCTTATAAGTCCGGGAGAGTCCCAGAGCGGCCTTCTCCATCGTTTGTTTACTGGAATTGAGATGTGACCGCGGACAGTTCCCTCCTGTCGTCCTTGTGCTGCCTGTCTCGCCTCTCTGCATGATTATGTCCTATACCTACATTCTTATTGCCAAATATGATAAGTCTGCCGTGTTACTGCCAGGTATGATAACTGTTGCGATGCCCACAGAGTGTGAGCTACCTCTACGTGTAATTCTTTTCTTTTGTAGAACTAGGCAATTTACACATGGTTTCGGGTCATAATACTGAGAGCAATGTGCAACTTTGGATCTGATATCGGATGCGGGTTCCCTGTCACATACAAAATTCGCAATCCCTTTTGGCAAGGCCACATCTTCAGTTATACATATGTGTAGTTCAGTACGACGTGAAGCCTTAGGGTCATGTCGAAGGGGAGATGATCATGTAATCGCATGATGTAATCCCGTTTCCTGAGTGTGGATAGTCCACCTCGGACTCGGATGAAATTATCCAGCGCGGACGCTGGGTTGTGAAAAGAGCCATGGCATATGTAACCAAGAGGAAATCCTTCCCTACTGAATTATTTGCGCTTAGTATTATCGACCTCTTGCCACTTAACTTGTTCTCTCTCTCTCTCTCTCTCTCTCTCTCTCTCTCTCTCTCTCTCTCTCTCTCTCTCTCTCTCTCTCTCTCTCTCTCTCTTCCCCCCATCTCTCTCTATCTCTCTCTCTCTCTCTCTCTCTCTCTCTCTCTCTAAATTTTAGGTCCATTGCTCTTCAGCTTGTATATCAATGATCTACCGTTGAGTATATCAAATGAAAGTATCAAATGCACTATGCTTGCAGATGACACCATTATCAGCGTAAGCGACAGAAGCATAAATTCCATCCAATGCACCCTGAACGTTACCCTTGATGATTTACAAAAAGGGTGTTCATCAAATAGAATGGTCATAAACCCCTCGAAAACCAAGTGCATGCTCCTAACTACAAGACAAAAACGTCAACGACAATCCCTAACCATCAACCTAATGCTAGAAAATGAAATCATTCAGCAAGTTTCTGAACACAGAGTGCTAGGCATAATTGTTGATGAACAACTAACTTGGGAACAACATGTCAATTTCGTATGCAAAACTATTGCTAAAAACATTTTCCTGCTCTCTAAATTGAGGCATTTTGTCACCACTGATGCATGCATAATGTTTTTTCACGCACACATAAATTCCCATATTAATGTTGCATCTGTTGTATGGGATGGCTCTACGGCAGTGCACTTGAACAAGATTAAATCACTGTACAGACGAGCTGCCAAGCTTGTCATTTCCGACTCAACATTGTCTACGGATGAAAAGATAAAAAATCTTGGCTTACTACCCTTCCAAAAACACCTCGTCCTCAATAAATGCATCCTTATGCACAACATTGCTCATTCACAAGCACCGAAGTATCTTACTGATCTCTTCATTCGTCCCCAAACAACCCATTCACTATCTCGCAACACTTTCATTCTACCACAACCTAGAATAGACATTTTCAAAGGCAGTATTACATATTTAGGTGTTATGATATGGAATACACTCCCATTGCACCTAAGGAACAATACTTCCATGACGTCTTTTAAAGCATCCATATGTGATTATCTATTCAGATGATCTCACTTCTGTCGCCTGTACATATGACACGTATTGCTTGATCTTCAAGACTCACTGAGCTGACAGTTGTCAAAGGCATCTACTAAAATATTTGTCATTGTTGATCATATTCTTCATATACCTTACCAACTGTTGTACATGGATTAGCTACTGCGTATTTTGTGTCTTAATTATCAGTGTTTTCATTTCTTTATGAGCAAGGACAATTTGTAAGAAAGGCAGAAATGCCTAAAATTTCATCCTTGATAAATAAAGAATCAATCAATCAATCAATCTCTCTCTCTCTCTATCTCTCTCTCTCTCTCTCTCTCTCTCTCTCTCCCCTCCTCTCTCTCTCCTTCTCTCCTCTCTCGCTCCCCTTGTCTCCCGCTGTTATCTGTTATCGTGGCCACTCATCTCTCCTCTGGCGGGCGCTGGGCTGGAAACTGGCTGACATTATGGTCAGTTTGGGAGCAGCCAGAATTCTCAGCCACCCACGCCTCCCTACACCTGTTTCCCACGCGGAAAGAACTTCTGTCCTTTGTGTAAAAGTCCTCCGGAAGTGAACCCTTCTGGTTCCCTCTTTGTATCTATTCTTGTCGACCCCAATAAATAGAGGCGGCAGTGCATGCTAAGAGGAGACCCGCTACGAGACCCCATCCCATCTGGGGGGAGAGACCACTGCCCATTCTGTAAACACGAGTCAGTAGTACTTTTGCCGGTAGGCGAAATCTCTAGTTTACTAGAATGACCACTGCCACCACGGTCTTAGGTAGGTCCAGGCCATTATCATCAGGCCTTGGACCAGCGAGGAGCTCCTGTACCCATGGGTGAATAAAGTTGTGGAAAGCAAGTACGATTTGTCTCATACCTGTGCCCTGCTACCATCAATGCCTCATGCAACCCCATCACACCTGTTTCTGTCTCTTCCCACTCACCCCTATCCTGTGTCAGACCTCTCTCCAACCCCCCTTTCCCCATCCTTTGTCTAAGGCAAGCTGACCATACCCCATGCTAGAGCCTCGTGCACACATACTTCATGCCCAAATAGCGCTGTCAGGCAAAACCTTGCATGAAAAATGCATGCAACTTGAACACACCCACACGCCACAGGTTAAAGGGCTGCACATGCCCGACTTTAAAGTAACTAAACTAGAACAGGAAACTACGCTTGAGCCGTGACATGAAATCATTCCTCGTCATTCTCCACCCCACCCTCTAGTTATTACAGGTTCCAGACACGGCTCAAAATGAAAATGAAACATAATAACTTCTGCAACAATATTGTTCTCTTTTTAACATTCATTTCCTCCTACCACAGTTAAACGCATGGTCTAACATATTATTCGAAAATACGGATTATAAATCTGAGCACGACGAAAATCCTTCCAACTCGCTTGCAAATGCTCACGACCTTGACACAGAATTCCTCCTCTTCTGGTGCTAGATTTTCCCATCCCTTTTGTCTTCAATGACTCAGTCAGTCACGTCCATCAAGCGCCTCCCTGACCTCTTCAATGCCAAGGTCATCGCATGACTGGCAGGTTCCATTCACCGAGGTGTTCAGGGGTTAACGTACAGGCCAGGTGGACCTTTCTGCCTGTTACAAATCGACGCCTTCTCCCAGTCATGTGTCAGACCCCGCACTGCCGACCTGTCGAGTCACGGCGTGTGTCAGAGACAGGAGTTTGGGGGGAAGAGATTGCGATCAAGCACACCAGGGCGGTAGTTAGGAGGTAACTCAAGCAACTCCACCGCAGACTTGAGGACCGCCTGCATGCCGGGAATTCTAATGCGGAAGCGCATCAGCAGCGGTGCTTGTTTGTGTCCTATGAAATTTAATGAAGGGTTACTGTGATGAAATGCTTAACCTCTTTCTCTTTTTGGTCATTTTGTCATGGGAAAGTGATAGCATACGATATAATTGTTCTGATATAATGTCATACGCACACACACACGACCACACACACACACGCACGCAAGCACGTAAGCACACACACACATGCTCGCACGCACGCACACGCACGAACGCACACACGGACACACACGCACGCACGTACACAGACACACACACACTAACACACGTACACACACACGTACACACACACATGCACGCATGCGCACACACACGCACGCATGCACGCATGCACACACACACACGCACGCATGCACACACACACACACACACACACACGCACGAACACACACATGCACACACACACACGGACACACCCGCACGCACTTACACAGACACACACACAAACACACGTACACACAGACACACACACGCTCGCCCACACACACGCACACACACACACACACACACGCTCGCACACACACACACACACACACACACACACGCACGCATGCACGCGCACACACACACATGTACAAGAGTGCAGCGCGCGCTAATACATGTATACATATACATACAATTCCTCCCGTCGAAAATTCCGAATGGGTTCTTCGTTTTAGTGGAATACATTACCGCGCCTGACAAACATCCCGAACTGGAAACTTTTTCAGTGAAATAAATGTTACAAGTTCTTTGCCACCTCGCTTTTCCAAAGTAAAAATCTCTCTAACATGAGTCATGGAACAATTTTTTTTCCATTTCAAGCACGACTCCACAAGAAGTCACAGACGCATGGTTTTAACTGTAGCGCAAACCTGTTCTGCACCTTATTGAAGGCAAAGTTTTGTCAGCTTGACTGCACATCAATAACTGGGGCGCTGGCGGTGTGGAGCCACATGTCTGTATCCACCGCGCAACGAGGGATGGCACAGTGCCGACAAGACACACGGTTAACTACGTTGCCATATGACTCACGACGCCTCGGCAGAAACCGGTTCTGCTTGATGCCCGTTCCACTTAGTCTTGCAACTCCTGTCACAATGCAGACGTTTTCAAGCGCTGCGAGAGCCGTGTGGCGACACGGTATGATTAGCAGACACTGCATTTGTAACGGGATCGCGATCCCAAAATCAGTTACACTCCTATCAGTTTTGATAAATACGAATGCTGTGGATAACCTTCTCGAACACCAGTTTCTTGTGTGGGCGATTCAACACTGCTGAGTGTCGAGGAACCGAAGAAAACAAGCTGACGGACCCTTTATATTTGTTGTTCCTTCTAAGGGTTTGAACAATGTCAGACATCCTTTTCACATTCATGCGGCATGAAATACTTGTCATATCGAGGATTTTGTACGGTTAATCTTGCATGCCTATCTTATACTGCTTTCTACCACTCCTCTTCTTACTTGCCCTTTTTCTTGTCTTGCATATTTTTGCGTTTGTTTTTTCTTACTATGTGCTTGCTTATCTGTCTGACAGCTTTGCTTCTGTCGTTCTTTCTTTTGTGAGCTTTCTCTGCCATGCAGTGACCTTTGGATATTTCTCATTGTTGCGTTCTGTAACACTGCACTTCTGTTCATTTGTTTTTCTATACAACGCTATACTTGTCGCTGTCTCACTGTTTTCCCTTCTGTGAGAAAAGGTGTATTAGTGTCCGTCGGTGTAATGTGTAGCTTTGAGAGTGCAAGTTCTTCTGTTTCTGTTTGCTTTTCTATTTGTCTATGCTGTATAAAAAGTGAAATCAGGTAATACATCTGCGCTCTTATTCTACCGCTCTCTGTCCCTGTTTCAAAATCGCTCGGCCTCTACCGTTCTCTCTTCTGTGTCCGCCTGTGTCTGTCTGCGTGTCTGTGTTTCTGACTCTGTGTGTGTGTGTGTGTGTGCGTGTGTGTGTGTGTGTGTGTGTGTGTGTGTGTGTGTCTGCGTCTGTGTGTTTGTTTGTGTGTTTGTGTCTGTGTTTTTATCTGTGTTTCTGTCTCTTCTCTCACTCTCTCTCTCTCTCTCTCTCTCTCTATATATATATATATATATATATGTGTGTGTGTGTGTGTGTGTGTGTGTGTGTGTGTGTGTGTGTGTGTGTGTCTGTCTGTCTCTCCGTCTGTCTCTCATTCTGTCTCACATTTATAACTTGTGTATAAGAAACAGTATATTCCCGTCTCGTCTTCAGCAGGCCAAGGTCATTCCATTGCGTAAATCTAAGACTGCTTCAGTACCCGATGATTACCGTCCCATCTCAATTTTTGCCTCTTATCTCCAAACCACTAGAAAGACACGTTCACAAACATCTTTTCTCGTATCTTGACCAATTTGACTTATTATATCAATTGCAATCAGGCTTTCGCTCCCATCACTCCTGCCAAACTGCTTTATCCTTCCTGGTGAATGACTGGCTATCAGCCATAAACAACCGCGAACTGTCTGGTACCATTTTCTTGGACCTGAAAAAGGCATTTGACCTAGTTGACTACGAAATTCTCCTTGATAAACTCTCGATGTACTTGAAAAATCCAACATCACTCTCCTTCTTCCGATCATACTTGACGCATAGAAGCCAATGTGTCTATGTCAACGGGTCATATTCCTCGAGACGATTCCTAAAGTCAGGGGTTCCACAAGGCTCAATTTTAGGTCCATTGCTCTTCAGCTTGTATATCAATGATCTACCATTGAGTATATCAAATGAAAGTATCAAATGCACTATGTTTGCAGATGACACCATTATCAGCGTAAGCGACAGAAGCATAAATTCCATCCAATGCACCCTGAAGGTTACCCTTGATGATTTACAAAAATGGTGTTCATCAAATAGAATGGTCATAAACCCCTCAAAAACCAAGTGCATGATCCTAACTACAAGACAAAAACGTCAACGACAATCCCTAACCATCAACCTTATGCTAGAAAATGAAATCATTGAGCAAGTTTCTCAACACAGAGTGCTAGGCATAATTGTTGATGAACAACTAACTTGGGAACAACATGTCAATTCCTTATGCAAAACTATTGCTAAGAACATTTTCCTTCTCTCCAAACTGAAACATTTTGTCACCACCGATGCATGCACAATGTTTTTTCACGCACACATAAATTCCCATATTAATTTTGCATCTGTTGTATGGGATGGCTCTATGGCAGTACACTTGAACAAGATTAAATCACTGTACAGACGAGCTGCCAAGCTTATCATTTCCGACTCAACATTGTCTACGGATGAAAAGATAAAAAATCTTGGCTTACTACCCCTTCCAAAAACACCTCGTCCTCAATAAATGCATCCTTATGCACAAAATTGCTCATTCACAAGCACCAAAGTATCTTACTGATCTCTTCATTCGTCCCCAAACAAGCCACTCACTATCTCGCAACACTTTCATTCTACCACAACCTAGAGTAGATATTTTCAAAGGCAGTATTACATATTCAGGTATTATGATATGGAATACACTCCCATTGCACCTAAGGAACAATACTTCCATGAAGTCTTTTAAAGCATCCATACGTGATTATCTATTCAGATGATTTCACTTCTGTCGCCTGTACATATGACATGTATTGCTTGATCTTCAAGACTCACTGAGCTGACAGTTGTCAAAGGCATCTACTAAAATATTTGTCATTGTTGATCGTATTCTTCATATACCTTACCAATTGTTGTACATGGATTAGCTACTGTGTATTTTGTGTCTTAATTATCAGTGTTTTCATTTCTTTATGAGCAAGGACAATTTGTAAGATAGGCAGAAATGCCTAAAATTTCATCCTTGATAAATAAAGAATCAATCAATCAATCTGTATCTGTCTCTGTCTCTGTTTCTCTCCCTCTCCCTCTCCCTCTCTCCCTCTCCCTCTCTCTCTCTCTCTCTCTCTCTCTCTCTCTCTCTCTCTCTCTCTCACACACACACACACACACACACACACACACATCAATTACGCATCAACATTGTGGGATAACTGTAGTGAAGCAAATTTGAAGAGAGTTAATTCACTATACAGAAGAGCTTCTAAGCTTATGGTCCCAAATAAATCTCTCAGCACTGAAATAAAAATGGAAATGCTTGACATTTTGCCTCTCCATAAACATCTGCAGCTCAATAAGTGTGTGCTTGTGAAAAAGGTAAAAGATGGCAAAACACCAGAATATCTAACCAAACTATTTGAGCAGTCATCATTCAGAGGACATGACAAATTTCTCCTGCCACAGCCTCGCATCGATTTGTTCAAATCGAGCCTATCTTACTCTGGGGCTGCTCTGTGGAATACACTGCCTGATGACATTAAATGTATCAAATCTTTGCCTATGTTCAAAGACAAAATTCGCACCATTCTCAGGCATCATCCTATGACATAGTTTTCCATGCTTTCATCTGACGCCTAGACATTGGAACGGCTAAGTGTGTATTTTACATTGTCCATTCTTCACTTACTTCAAGCCATCCCTGGCTGAAATATTGGAGGGTTCCGGCTGATTGGGGGTGGGAGAGTAGGGGAGGGAGTGTACACCAAGAGGCTTTGGCCTACATGTATGTATTTGTTTTTAACATTTGGATGTTTAAGAAATTGCTTTTTATGTATATATGTCATTGTAGTCACTTCAAGTTCCATACTTAAATTTTGCTTCGCTGATACACTATCTATCCATTTTAGTATGTTTAAGAAATTGCAAATGTATAATTCTTGCGATAATTATACTGACTCTCTCTCTCTCTCTCTCTCTCTCTCTCTCTCTCTCTCTCTCTCTCTCTCTCTCTCTCTCTCTCTCTCTCTCTCTCTCTCTCTCTCTCTCTCTCTCTCTCTCTCCTCCCTCCCTCCCTCCCTCTCCCCCACCCTCTCCCCCACCCTCTCTCTCCATCCCACCCACCCTCTCTCTCCAACCCACCCACCCTCTCTCTCCAACCCACCCACCCTCTTACTCTCATTCTCTCTTCCCTTCCTCCCCTTTCCCCAGCTCCCCCCCCCCTCTCTCTCTCTCTCTCTCTCTCTCTCTCTCTCTCTCTCTCTTGTAAAATAAAGTTCGTTCGTTCTTTCTCTCTTTCCTTCCCCCCCCCTCCTTTTTTTGCACTATTCTACGCATGGTACTCGTTCTTCTCAACCCAAGCGAGACACACAGACAGCCTCGCCTGCACACAATCGTCGTTTTGTTCTCCTTTCCATTACACACCAACTTACTCCAGACGAAAATCACCCTTGTGCACTAGTTCTTATAGAAATGAGGCCAGTCTGCATTTTGGACGCCATTATGAGACTCGCGCAATGCACACGACATTAATAGGCTAGTGAAGCGTGAAATCACCTCCATATCAAAGCACCCCTGACTACACGACACTGAGGATCGGGTGGGCATGATTGACTTGTCACAGACCACGACTGCCTCTGTGATGGACAGTGCGTTTGTGCATGTGCGTCGTGTGGATCTCTCTCTCTCTCTCTCTCTCTCTCTCTCTCTCTGTGTCTCTCTCTCTCTGTCTCTCTCTCTCTGTCTCTCTCTCTCTGTCTCTCTCTCTGTCTCTCTCTCTCTGTCTGTCTCTCTCTGTCTCTCTCTCTCTCTGTCTGTCTCTCTCTCTGTCTCTCTCTCTCTCTGTGTCTCTCTGTCTCTCTCTCTCTCTGTCTCTTCTCTCTCTGTCTCTCTCTGTCTCTCTGCTCTGCTCATCTCTACACTGTTCTGTCTGTTTTGTATGTATGTCTTGTCTGTCTGTCTGGGCGGGGGGGGGCTGTCTGCGTCGGTCTGTCTGTCTGTCGTCCGTCTCTCTCTTGTCTCTCTCATCTCTCTTCTTCTGGTCTGAGACCTGTCTGTCGGATTGTCATGTGTATATTCAGTTTCTGCGTTAGTTGGATCATGACTTCGCCATTAATATGTATGTGTGGGGGATGTGCTTGGGTGTGTGTGTGTGGGGTGTTGTGTGGGATGTGTGTACAGGTGCACTTAGCGCGTGCTGTGGTGTGTGTCTGAGTAACTGTCTGTGTGTCTGCGTGCCTGTCAGTCTGTCTGTCAGCTGTCTGTCTGTCTGTCGTCCGTTCCGTTCCGTCCGTCGTCCCGTCGTTGTCGGTCTGTCTGTCTGTTCTGTCTGTCTGTCTGTTGTCTGGTCTGTTGTGTCGTCTGTTATGTATGAATGTCTGCTGTGTAGTTGTGACTGTGGCTGTGGGTCGTTCTCTCTGGTCTGTCTAGTGAAGCTGGAACCTTACATTTTCCCTTGTTCGTCCGTCTGATTATGAAATTCTCTTCTTGCGGCATTCCTGACACTCTGGCTTAAACAAAAACTGCTAAAAGTCCAAAACACTGCTGTTAGATTAGTTTTTAGATGTCCCAGAGAACTCCCACATCCCAAACTCCTTCGTGCACTGCATTGGCTCCCCGTCGCTCAGAGGATAGAGTATAAGCTAGCCACTATGTGTTTCAACTTCTTCAATCAAACTGCACACACGCACTCAAAGAAATTCTCACTGTCTACACCCCCGCTAGAAATAACCGTTCAGCTGCAGACACCAAAACGTTAAATGTCCCCCGTCGCAAAAAGAAAACCCAAGGACAGCGAGCTTTTTCTTACATCGGCCTGTAACGTGGAATAGCCTACCTTTCCCTGTCCGTCACTCTGATTCCATGTCCCAGATCAAAACCTCTCGTAAGACACACCTGTTCCGGTCAGTCTTTCCTGACGAGCAGTGAGGTGCTTCACAAGGCGCCTCTTTTATGTTTCGTGTTTTGTTTATTGCCTGCTATTTAATTAATTGTATTGTATTTAATTTTCTTTTATTTCAACTGTACAGTGTGCGAGTGTTGGAATGCTTTGTATGAGTGTGGACTTTTTCATTGTAAACGCCATGAGCTTGCCTATTAGGGAAGGTATGTGCGTAAAAGAATCTGTATTATTATATTATTATTTTTAAACGTATTACGTCCTTAAAACTTCGATGATCAGAGAATCAGCATGAAAGACAGAATTAACATCATGTACATACCACTGGCACAGTCAGTAAAACCCACTTATCACCACCCAAAAGTTGTTTTCTTTTCAAGACATATCGAATGCACTGATACATATCTGCAACAATAAGTTGTTTCAGTTTCTCTTTCGTGGTACTCTTTCTCCTGTTTTTTTGCGTCGGGTGGGTTAGGCGTTATGCAAGTCTGAAGTCTGCCAGCTGATTCGCGGGATGTTTTTTGAACATGAAAATCCTGGTGGTGGTCCCTTTGGGTCTTATTTCACTATAGTCTAACACGCTGAATGCAAATGCGCCGACACCAAATGAATAATCGCCACGCATGTTTTCAGAAAAACCGCAAAAGCATGCTGTCCAGAACGTTAATGACACAGATTTTTTTATACGAGGTGATATTCTTCTGTGGCCACTGAGTGAACATTGATTGAAAGTTCTGAAACTGAAACAGGATGACATTCCGTACTGTATTACTGATATGCAAGTGTTTTTACGAAAAATTCAATGGAAACGATGGACAGAGAAAGCTATACTCTTGGAATGTCTGACAACTAAAGTAGTCTACGTTTACGTAGTGAGATTTTGTCATACGACAGCACAAAGGTGATCATTATGGAGGAAAATATTTCTTGACTACATGGGAGTCGTTTGAAAATAAAAAAGACCTTCTTTAATACAAGGTAAACACATGCAAGTTCGACAAGAACAGAGAGAGAGAGAAGAGAGAGACGAGAGAGATGTCATTGTACTGTCTCCTCTGTTTTGCTGTCTTTGTCTTGTCTCGTTGTCCCCACCGATTTTCGTTGTCTGTTGGGCCTTTGCCTGGATACTGTCTGTTAACTTGTGTTTTTTAACGTTTCCGCACCCATTACACGTCCTGTTCTTGTTTCCTGTCCAGTCTCACCTCTTGTTCCCGGCCCATTTGACGATGAGACCGTATCCTCCGTCCGTCTTCCACAGTGACGTCAAATCTTGTGACGTCTCCCCGCTCCGTCTCCGTCGTTTAGTGAAGACTTTAGACTAATATGGTTGTAAAGTCCACATCCTGTCTGATTGCTCTGCTTAAAATGTCTGAACATCCATTATCTTACAGATTTATGACATTATCAGCTGTCGTTGTAGGGGGGACTTATTTTGTTTAGCGTATGGCACGTTCACACTGTGTTCTTGGGGTCTGTCCGCTGTTCGCTTGGTCTGTTCGGTTTGTTCTGTTGGGTTCTTATGAGTGGTCTAGGTTACCTGTTTGCTGTCTGCACCCCTCTTGTGACGGGTCGTGTCATGGTGTCTGTCGTTTTCCTGTCTCCCCTGTAGGCTTGAGTGGCCCTGATTTATTGCAAAGTTTTATATGACAATGAATGAAGTTGCTATGTCTGTTGTGAGCATCTGTATAGTGTGTCCGGTAGTTTGTTTCTGTCTCTTCCTCTCTTCGAGTTTTCATACAAACTAGTCCAAAACATATCACACTTTGGTCGATTCACGTGATGATGGCATGTTAGTGTCTGTGTGGTCGGTTGAGGAGGAGTCAATATAGTAGGGGGGAAAGCCAATTTTTCAAACAGTCACGGTACAATCCACATCATTTAAACCTAAGTCCGACAATGAATGAGTTGATTAACGGTATAGAAGTGAAATGCAAATCACAGGAAAGTAAAAAAAAAAGGGTTTGACCTGGGAGCTATCTCTACCTTTGTTATATTCTTTGTAAATTTATTGTAGTTTAGTGATGTTTTACTGAGGTTTGCCTAAAAACTGCCATTCAGTATAGAATTAATCCTGTAACACAAGATTTAAGCAAGGACATCCAAGATCAAAAATAATTAGGAGTACGGGGGAATGAACCTTACGTTTGTGTTCTGAAGGGCTGGATGTATCCTACGGGTTCGATATCGCATAAAGAACGATTAACGGTGGCTGTTACGGGCTTTAAAATGTTCTTCAGAAATGATTATTGTACCTGGTATGAGCCATGCGCGGACTGTGTGTTCGTGGGGCAGGTGATGGGGGGATGGCGGAACGGACTGATTAGGGTGGTTTCCCGTTATATCTGGGGGTACAAGGATTGATCAAAGGGCTATCAAGAACAAGGGAGGGAAGGAGGAAAGAAGGAATAAAAAGTGGCGAAAGGCCCATCGTGAGAATGGTAGAGCGGTGGATGCGTATAAATTAGTGTAAAGTGGACAGGCCATGAACTAAAACTTTATACTCGGGATTGTGGGGACAGAGGCTCCCTTGATAAAATAAAACATTATAAACGCGGCAACTAAAGGTTTGATGACAGTGATAGTTGAAAAGTTGTTTGTAGGGTACTGTAAGAAAGAAAGTAACTGAAGTCGTCGAATGAATGGATGGGCTAAGAGGCATTTTTGATTACATGTATAATAATAAAAATAAGATAAAACAAAGCAGCTGTTAAAAAGTCAGTTAAGTTTGCTACTTTATATTATAATAATCATATTATGAAATATACATATAATTAACAGTCATTAATATACTATTCAATATAATCTATAATCTCTTATAATTCTTACTTAAAATAACTTCGTGTATTTCAATGAACATCCCTTAATTCTAAATATTACTCTAACTATATTAATTTGATGATCAATACTTATCATTCTCTCTCTCTATATACTGATATTTTAAAACATATTTTTTTAAGAATATCTCATAGGCGTAAAGTGGGGAGAGATCGAAGTAGAAGGCAGAAAGGAAAGGCGGCAGGGCGGGATTAGAGTGACAGCCCCCACCCCCACCCACCCCCCACCCACCAACCCCGGTGCAGAAGCTCGTGGAAAGTGAGAGGCCCGAGCACACACACCACACACCCCCCCCCACCCCCAGAGGATGTAAAAAACTGAACAGGGTGCCGGACAAACAAGGTCTCCACATGCTCGCTCTGAAGCTACAGCCAAAGATGTTAAACCACTATGTTTAATCTGCTAGCCAGACAACTCCTCATTCTTCACATAGGATTACTCCAGGGGCATTATAGAAAGACACGATGGACGTCCTCCATAGGGACCATTCTGGATCCACGTCCTCGAGAAAGGGACTGACAGAGATTACGTCGATTTGGTTCTTGGGTGTCTTGTTAATCAATGGCCGCCCCATGATG
This sequence comes from Theodoxus fluviatilis, assembly GCA_034096865.1. Lineage (NCBI taxonomy): Eukaryota > Metazoa > Mollusca > Gastropoda > Cycloneritida > Neritidae > Theodoxus > Theodoxus fluviatilis. Next base: position 31,156 of record JAWQFJ010002975.1, on the reverse strand, counting down.
GATCCCGTGAAAGGAAGCATTTGTTAGCGGAAAGCGTAATGTGATACTTCCATGTCCTTGACCTCCGCAAGCGTACGCCTCCGATGGTCACTCGAACTAGACGAGTAGTCATAATGGTTGTTACTACACAAACCGAGTACAGGACGAGTGTCCCAGGGGGGAATACGTAATAACCTCTATGTCTCACATCCGGAGTCTCTGCTGCTTGGCAAACGCAGGAGGACGTGGAAAGGCCTTTCGCCATCTTCTGACGTATTTCAAACTAAGCAGTCTCTTTCTTTTCCTCAGACCCCTAAGTTCACTACAATTGTCCCAAGCCCCTGCTAAAACACTCTCTTCCAAATCCGCCCTCAGCTATCGTCTCATGTTACTAGACTCCACCTCCCCCAGATCCCTTCGCAGATACCACCCCTCCCCACCCCGATGTACGCCTTTGCTCCTCCTCGACCCTAAGAACCCTTCCTCTCCACCCACTCCACTGCCATCGCCAAACCCCCACCTCGCCCTGAAAACTGTTCTACCCGTAACTATGGCCCGCGACCCTTTCTTTCGAGGCGAGAGGAGGTTAGTCAGCTGATGCGGAAGATTGATGAGATTATGAAGTGAGGAAGAACACCGGTTTCGGCCCGAAGCAAGAGCGAACGCGAATCTGTAACCGCAGGGGGGAGAAAAGACATGAGGAGACAGAATCGAGATTGAGTGCAGGGGGGTCAAGAAAAGAGTAGGGTGGCGGAGGAGTGCCGGGGAATCCGCGGAAGCGAAGACGGAGGAGAAGGATTCGAGAGATATGTAGAGAGTTTTGGAGCGAGCGAGAGAAATAAAGGAGGCGCAATAGACTACCGGGCCAGGACAGGGAGAGGAGAGGAGAAGGAAGGAGAGAGAAGAAGAGACGAGAGAAGAAGGTGGAGAACCTTTGACGAGAGAGAATGGAAAGAGAGGTGTTAATGACATGCAGAGGGAGGAGGAGAGATCTTGACGGCATCGAAAAGACAGCAAGGAGAACCGTAGCTGCGATCTTGACCCGATGCAGATGCCATATCACACGACTGATGCCTTTGGCGTATTTCGAATTGAGGTTGAAGAACTTCACGCAGAGGGGAGCGTTCGGGGCGCCTGAGCAGACCTGTCAGAGTTGAACAGGAGCAAGCAGGGCAGCCTTGTCGCCGAGTCCGCAACGACGACAGAGCGTCTGGTCCCCCGGCACAGAGAGAGATACACCGTATATCCCAGCACACTGCACCGCCGCTCATCGCTCGTTAGACCAAACGATTGTGGTCAGTCTCTTCGATGTCTGGAGGGCGCTGGTATGTGTTCAGGGACGGATAGCAAAGATGGCTTTCACAGAATGGGTGGTACAAGGTTTTAGGAGTGCAGTGGGTATGAATGGGGCCGGTGAAGGAAGTGAGGAGAGAGAAGACGGAGAGAGAGAGAGGCGATTAGGGGGGAGAGCGAGGTTGAGAGAGATGAGAGAGAGCAGACGGAGAGGAGAGATAGAGAGACGAGAAATGAGAGAGAGAGATGAGCCCAGGACGGAGAGCGAGAGAGAGAGGAGAGAGTGAGAGAGTGAGAGACGGAGAGAGAGAGGAGGGAGAGGAGAGAGAGAGGAGAGAAGATGAGAGAAAGAGAGAGAAGAAGATAGAGAGAAGAGAGAGACGGAGAGAGAGATAGAGAGAGAGATAAAGAGAGAGACAGACAGACAGAGAGAGAGACAGACAGACAGAGAGAGAGACAGACAGAGAGAGAGAGAAAGATAGAGATAAAGAGAGAGAGAGAGAGAGAGAGAGAGACAGAGAGAGAGAGAGAGAGTCTTGCAGAGGACGAAGCTGGAGAGGAGGGCTGCCTTGCAGGAAAAGGCCCCTGTCAGACGAGGCGGATGACAATTCCGGAGGCGGATAGAGTCAAAACACACACGTGTAGACTGAGACGAAATGAAGGGTGAGACACAGGATGAAGATGAAGCACTGAACATGTAGGAACAGAAATCAGATTTACATGTATGCGGAAAAGTGAAGCTGATATCGGAGACAGGCTGTCACACAGGAGGGAAGCCCAGACGCAGGCAGAGATATGAGACGTAGAAGGAAAATGAGGTGCCGAATAGGGTTGGAAATATGGAAGACGGATGCAAACACTGGAGACAAATGAAGGGAAGAAACAACTGGATGAATTAAGTTTTAGTCTATCAGCCTTTGAAGGCTATGTAAGGCAATCGACCACGAAAATCACTATAGCTGGTTTAGAGTAAGAGCAAAGTTTAGTCTCAATTTCCCAGGTACTCACACCCTTTACAACATTGCGTAGGGAGAGACGTGGGGGATATATTCTTACCCACAATCCACGGGGGGGGGGGGGAGGGTGAAGGGTGAGGGCGTGCTAGCACATCCTAGAGTTGGACAGAGAGACAAGTGATGGAGAACGGATGGTAGACACGGAGACCGATTTAGAGACTCAAGAGACAGATGGAGGCACAGGTGCTGCCGAAGACCAGGAAAACGAATGGAGCAGGAGAGAGATGGAGCATGGAGACGACGCGGACCCAGCGGGACTGCCCCACGGCAAGAGGCAGGTTGCTGGAAGTGGGGATCGTATCAAGAAACTCAGCCACTGGGGGGCTCAAAGCTGTGGCGACACGCATGGCTGGCGGTCTCCACGCAGAGTGGACACCTGCGCGGCCCCACTGATCACACAGCACGTGCTGTACTTCGGAATGACGCAGAGAAAAAACCGAAATACCCAGGAACTCGCAAGGCGTTTCCTTGCAGTCGTCCTTCGTCTTCCAGCATTAGTCTTGCAACACTTCCTGTCTCTAACCATCAATCAATCATCTCACTCTCTCGCTCTCCTCCTCTTCCTCTACACCTCATCCTCTAACACCTACTCCTACTCCTCCTCCTCCTCCTCCTCTCATCCTCCTCCTCCTCCTCCTCCTCCTCCTCCTCCTCCTCTCCTCCTCCTACTTCTTTTCTCTTCTTCTTCTTCTTCTTTTCTTCTTCTTCTTCTCTTCTTCTTCTTCTTCTTCTTCTTCTTCTTCTTCTTCTTCTTCTTTCTTCTTCTTCTTCTTCTCTTACTTCTTCTTTCTTCTCTCTTCTACGAGGGAACGACTAATATGACCGGCTTTTTTTTTTACTGCACTCTTCCTTCTCCTTAACCAAAACAACAACAACAAACAACTACTACTATACTACTCCTTACTACTACTACTACTACACCTTACTACGACTACTACTACTACTCTACGCTACTACTACTACTACTAATACCACTCAACACTCTCAATGCATGAACAAATCAGTCAGATTTGCCGCTCCGCAACTTCAACTGAGCAAGATCATCCTCTGTCCGTTTTATGTTTTTTTTCTCATTCGAATCACGTTGGTTCTTTTTTTTTTGATCTTGTGTGGAAAAACATTTGCGGCATATATGAGATCCCTTCGTGCCACAGGGCGTATTGCGAGAGAACTCATTGTAACTAAACTCACTTATTCGCACGAGTGATGTCTTGCTGCTCCTCTACACTCACGACGACACTTCATGTTGCTCTCACTAAAACTCACGCACACAGAGAGAAACCTGTAGCAACATGTCTAAAAGTACTTTGTGGCACCATAGCCCACCCCAACCCACATCTTCGCGTCCGACGGAGATTACAATATAACAAAACGCTGCCCGTCTCATTTTCAGAACAAATCAAAGAGGATAATCACAGATTACCCCTCTTTTCATGAAATCCACGCTGATGCCTGTTGGAGTACAGGATCCAGTAAAACTCGCCACTCTCGCCGTCCGTTGCTTTGATGACGAACTCAATTCGCCCGCCCTATCTACTCATCCTCTCACTTCAGAATCATAGGCCAACCCTCATCGCTCTCTCCGCCTCAGGCCTCCAGAAGAGACATCTCTACGCTGCGCAGAAAAACACCAAACGCTAAAAACACACACCAACCAGAATGCCCATTATGGCCAGAGATCCTTTACGCCTTTCAAGCAACCTATCTGCTGGAATAGCTCTGCCAGTCATCCCTCTCCGTAGTGAGGATCACTTCTACGTTCCTGTTGCTCTTCCTGAAATACCGAATTAATCCTCAATGACCACCCATCTATTTCCGCCTAAAAGCTTTTTAACAGTGTAGTAGCCCCTAGCCGGCCGCTGCGACTGTGCTATACCTGAGAACCAGTTAAGTGCCATTATGTACAGATACTTGTATCAAACTGTTTGTTTTGTTTTGTGTTTTTCGTCTCGGTATCGAATTGTTGACATGATGTTTCTGAGTATCGTTTGACGTTTGTGTTGCATAAGTGTTGTTTTATATCACCTGCTTTTTCAAGCACTTTGTGTTTCTCACTTGTACCTGATGTCATTATGACTCATTCAATCAAAGATTGCGCCTTATTGTGTTATATTTTTTATAGCTCACCTATTTATCTTTTTATTGATCATTCTTCTTTTTTTTTTGTTAGGCGACTTGGAGTCTCAATCGTGTGGGAGTATTGCGCGGTTATAAAATGATTTATTATTTATTATTATGTATATACTACTTCACGAACCAACAAAAACTACTACTACTTACCACGACTACTAGGCGAACTTATGATGTATCGCTGCTGCTTTATGCTTCTGCCTGCTGCTATGTATCTATATGTGTACTACTGTGCTAAGTATTGTCAGCATCCGCGTCGTAACTCGTCACTGCGGACTGGACATTCAATTCTAGAGTTGGACTGCGTTTTTGGTTTGTGTGACTTCAGAGCGGACACATGGACACGCAAGGTGACGCAAAAAACAGACACCCATTGCATTGGCAGGTAAATGAAGGAGTTGCTTCTAAATACAAGGACCAGAGCAAAATTCATTTACAAGCTTCATCATCGGGCGTAAAAACAAAACCACTGAAAGGGAAGAATATAATTTTTGGATAGTATGAGATGACAGATGGAACCTGCTCCTACCTGGGTGTTTTTAGGAAGGCGAGTACCGTCCATAACAAGAGTGATGAGAAAACTGCAGGCAAATTCCCCTCAAGCACTGCGAGTGGTTATTCGGCTTTTGTTTCTACGGGAAAGTCAATTGCAACCTGGTCCTGTCTTCTTTGCGATCGTACGTCGGCGACAGTTCTCCAAAAGGGCACACGTAGCCACTGACTGTCAACATTTGTTGGAGAGGAACTCCAGCAATGTCCATCCACGAAATGGCGCTATTCCAAAAAACCGCCACACTCGTGCAATAGATAAATAATGCACCTGCCGACAAAAGGCTCGTTTTACAGGGTATAACAACTCTGCCTGTAGGGCGCAATGTTATAACACACAGATCACCGGGACGTTGCCAGCGAAAGCAGTATACTGGAAAGAATATCCAATGAAGGAGCTTTGCGAAGTGAGACGCCTGAGTCAATGCGTTCACTGCACTGATGTGACATATATGGGATGTGTAAAGCGAATGGTGCAAACCGCCTCCAGCGTTGCGCGTCAGCACGAAGATAGCGATGAGTACTGAAAGGAGAGGAAATCATTCCCTAGGTTGTCTAAGGGTCATTGCCTTCGCCCAGCAACGATTTCCTGAGTCCTAATAACGGCAACATGATGGATGATATAGGAGTTATTAGCGTATTTACTAATGAAATGTATAGTAGATTTTTGGATGTTTGTTTCACGGCATAGCACGCCCAAAACTCGCCACATCTGTGTTCAGATTAGCAGAGGTAGTTGACATCACAGAGGGCAATAACTGTGTAAAGAGCGATAATGAAAAAGTCAGATCATGGGGATATCCTGGCCAAAACATAAACACACTTCTGGCGAACCGCCGGGTTTTGATAAAAAAGTCGATTTGCTGTGCATGGCACACACACACCGTATGCACGTAACGGCATGATGGACCCCACATGAAGCAGACACTAGGTCTTATGTCGAACTTAAAACATTCAGACTTATAGGCCGTGAGACAACACGTGCCAAGTATGATTCTTAGGTCAGAATTTTCATCACCAAAACGTATCGAATTTTGTGCATATGCTAAAAACACTGAAGACTGAAGCGTTGCTTCTGCGACCAGTTGCTAGTGACATCTTTCACACACAAAGAACAAGAGCACCAGCTAAGTATTTAGTATAACACATGAAACACCCATGCAGTATTTAACACACACCATAACATCAATACGCCAGACAATACCGACGCGTGATAAGCAATGAGTGAAGGGTTGCAGATCATTTTATCTCAGAGATTGGCCTTTAAGCTCATTCTTTGTTCAGACAGCGGTTGGCATTTGAGAAAGGGGGAGAGATGAAGGACGAGTGTGTACAGCATGAAAAGAAGGGACACCCATAGGTACTTGTAAGAGAGTCCAAAGCATGGAACAATATCCTGCAGGAAGTCAGAGGATAGGGAGGGAGTATGCTGGACGTACTGTGGGACTCGCAATGACACGTGGACTGGAAGGGGACTTCACGTCTTCGCCTCTACCCTCTAGCACTCGTTTCTCTCGTTCATGCGCGGCAGACACAAAACAGTGGCCTACTTCTCGGATATGGTCGGAAGGAACTTCAGGTCGCAAACTTTTTCGGGTATTCCACCTCTGTAGGACCATATCCAAACGTTGCTTGACAACAGAATACTGGTCAACTGAGGGAAAAGCGCTTTTGGTGAGGATATATGGGAAAGAGAGCTTTTTAGTATCGGGTCTAGATATGAAGCATCCAATTGATACAAATGTGTGTTGCGTGGGATGAGGTACGTGCTAATCTCTTTCCTGAGTTCAACCAACTGTTAAGTGAACCATAAACAGTGCAATGTGTAAGGTAGAGGTAAAGGATGACGAGGGCAATGAGAGGTTGGAGAGCAAGCACCCTCTCCGTTGAGGCTAAGGCAGAGCAAGACGAAACAGGCTAGGTCTGCTTGGAAGGAGGGGGAGAAAGGAGTGGTATCTGGACAACATTCAGAAGCGGGATCGGGATGATGAGGTAGCTGCAGGCTGAGGAGACCAGGATCGATAAGGACAGGAAGCCAGGCGCGGACGGTGAACAAGGACATGCACTCCCTCCCCCTTACCCACGTCCTTACTCTCGTCTTCTCTCTTCTCTCTCTTTCTCGTCTCCTGCTCTTCCTCTCTCTCTCTCTCTCTCTCCTCTCTCTCTCTCTCCTCTCTCTCTCTCTCTCTCTTCCTCTCTCCGCTCTCTCTCTCTCTCTTCTCTCCGTCTTCTCCTCTCTCTCTCTCTCTCTCTCTCGCTCTCGCTCTCTTCCTCTCTCTATCTCTCTCTCCTCCTCTCTCCTCTCTTCTGTCTCTCATCTTCTCTCTCTCTCACTCTCTCTCTCTCTAGCCTCTCTCTATGTCTCAACTATCTATCTTCTCTGTTCTCTCTCTATCTCTCTGCTCTGATCTGTCTTTCTCTCTGCTCATCTCTCGTCTGACTCTCTCTCTCTCTGTTTCTTCTTCTGTCTTCTCTGTCTCTCTCTCTCTGTCTAGCTCTCTCTCTCTCTGTCTCAGTCTCTCTACTCTCTCTCTGTCTCTCTCATCCTCTATCTCTGTCTCTGTCTCTTGCTCTGACCTCTCTTTTCTCTCTGTCCCTCCTCTGTTCTCTCTCCTTTGTGTCTCTCTTGTCTTCGTTTCTTTCCGCACACAATCTCTCTCTTTCTTCATCTCTCGTTATATTCTCGTCTCTTAGTTGATTTCTCTCTCTTCTATCTCTTTCTCACTCCTTCTCGGACTGTCTCTGTCTAGGCGTCTGTCTGTCTGTCTGTCTATCTGCCTCTGTCTGTGTTACTCTCTCTACTCTCTCCTATCTACTCTCTCTCTCATACTCTCCCTCACACACACACTTTCCTGTTAACAGCTTGAAATATTGCATTGTATTCTCGTATTTAACTTGTTGATTTTGTGACTATGGTTCTTTTTTTTATTTTTTAATCACTAACATCCCGAGAAAAACGTTCACTGTCATGTCTCTCTGTCATGTTGCTCTCGTCCGGTGTAATTACTAGGTTCGGCCTGAATTCGCAAACTGAACACCCTTTCACTTTTGTTTTTTCCAATTGAGGCTTTTTATCTCTGCTTGTTTTGAGAGAACTCTCCGGGGAGCGCGTCGGTGCTGGGCTCAGCTTTGCACCTGCCTTGCCTGCAAGCGCCTGAGTGAGGTCCTACGAAGGGAGGGGCTGCCACCTCTAGGGAACCCCCTCCACGTCAGCTGCTGGCGTCTAGGCCTGGACCCACCCATAGGCACTTCCCCCCTCAGCCCCCCCCCCCCCCTCCTTGCTTCTGCTTCCCGCTACTCCCTCTCGCCTCCACACCCTGCCCTGCCCAGGACTTCCCACCCCGACCTCTCGCCTAGTCACTGGTTCTGCCACCTTGGTCGTTGTGTCTTGCACAGTGGCTCCCTGAGAGGACTACGGCTAGTGACTGTTCTGACATTGTAATGATGCTGGACACCCGACCTCTCCTCCATCCTTTCCTCCTTTCAAGACGACTCCCTCCTACCCCTCCCCACTCCTCAGCTGCAGCTACTCCCTATCTGGACCACCGACAAACCTCCCCCCTCTACTGATCCGGAGCAAAGGAACTGGAGCGTCAGGCAGAGCCAGAGCATGCCGGCAGCTGAGTGTGACACATATGTCTATCTCGCCCGCCCCTCCATGCCTCCTCACTATCTTGCCCGCACACTCTGCTCTTGGCTTTCCACATCCCCTGCACTCTTCTACCCCCCCCCCCTCTCTCTCTCATCTCTCTCTCCTCTCTCTCGTCCACCTCTCTCTCTCTCTCTCTCGCCCCCCGACCCCCCTTCTTCTCTCTCTCTCTACCGCCCCCAACCATCTGTCTCTCTCTCTCTCTCTCTCGCACTCTCTCTCTCTCTCTCTCTCTGATACACTCACACAGAAGTTCTCTCATCTCCGCCTCTCTCACCCGCCTCGTCTCTCTCTTTCACCACTCTCTCTCCCCCTCCCCTCTCGCTTCTTTCTATCCATTAATTAGTGAGGCCACGCAACCGTGCGATTGTTGTTATCCATCTGACCAAAGTACAAGAGAAGGCACAACAGGCACGCTGCCAAACCAATTCGGGGGGGGCGGGGGGGGGGGGAGGAGGATTGTGAGCCTCTCCATCGCACCACATTCACTCATCTGGAAAAACCAGGAGACTATGTAAACATATTGTTAATTGATTTTCCCCCTCAGCTTGTAATAGGCTAAAGTCGCTTCTACTCTACGAAAGCGAACGCGGATTCAGCATCGGCGTGTTGACCCGTTCATGTTTTCTTTATTTTCCCTCTCTACCGCCACCAAGTCGTCACCATCAACAAGAGTGTCCTTCAGAGACGAGCTGTGTCGGGCATGACTTCTTAAGCCCCTCAACATATTAGCTTCTGAATAACGTGTGTTTAAGTTAAATTGTGACCGATAGTAGAACCATGATCTGAGGGATACATAACACACCGCCTGCCACCTTTCTTCCGGTAGCACGACCCTGCGCCGTGCTGACTGTAAGCCCCTCCTTCTCGACTGGAGGAAGGAGGAGGAGAGGAGGAGGGAGGAGGAGGAGGAGGAGGAGGAGGAGGAGGAGGACGGTAGGAGGAGGAAATGTCACGAAAGCCAAGCCTAAACTCCAAAAGGAAAGCGGTGATCCGTCCTCGTAGGCTGCAGGATTTCTTTTGTGCGCCACAACGGTCATACCACATTGTTCTCGTGTCTGGGGACAAATAGGCACGATCAGCCAGATCACGAAGAGCTGGGTCAGACGCACCGTTCTTGTATTCAAGAAAGTGCAGCGTTGCAGGAAAACGGGGCTATCTGCAAGGTGTAAATTTTAAACGTGCTACTTTCTCTCATTATCTCGATGTGAACGTCAGTCCGAGCGCGCATAGAGGGTTACACACTCCAAGGATTAGATCCCGAGGGTTGGGGGAGGGGGTGTAGGAGTGCGTGGATTTGGTAAACAAGACTTAAGGTGCACGGTCAATCAGTACACAATCGCGTGACTCGGTGACTATCACCTCATTGTCTCTAGCTAGCGAGAAAGGAAAGAGTAAACCTCTTTTAGTGAACTCTCTTCGGAATGTCGTTTTGTGTTTACATTGGGGAACTGCTGATCAAACTCGCCGTATTTGGACCGTGGTTAGTCCACCCGTGCAGTCGGTAATGGTTACTTCCCCTCTAGATCTCACCCCTCATGTGTAATCTATATTGTGATCAACCCTCCTGTTAAACCATTAAAAATATGTCGTATACCCTGGTTTATGTGCGATGATCATGTGTAGTCTATCGTTCACGGCTAATATGGTTAATACGCGTCGTCAGCGTGCTGTACGATGCCTGAGCAGTGTCGTGGAAAGCCTGGACAGAGGACGCCAGTTTACCTCGAAGGGATGGAGTAGTGCATGTGTCAAACTATGAAAGTCATAAACGCTGTTGGAGTCACGCGGATCGCACTAGGATTCAGGCCGCATGATTGCGAATGTCACTAATCACAAAAAAGAGACATTAGCTCTCGTATAGTCCCGTGCTTTTTGCTCCCCGGAACATTTGTGTCCGTAAATTTGTTTGATGGAGTCGTTTCCTGCAGGATTTAAAATTATTTCATGAGAGTTTCGCTCGATGGAGATAACTAAAGATTCTTATTGTTGATCACACATCGAAAAAAACGTTCTCGATCGTAAGACCTCACGTGTCTCATAGCGCAGATCATGTAGCGGCCATATTGCAAAATGTCGGCGTGCTCTCTGTATCTCTTCGTGCAGAAAGCATCATTCGTGTTAAAACTCGTACCTGCTGTTCTGGTCGAAGTCTTGGCATGGATGAGTGAGTCAGCCTTTTCCCATGTAATATGCAGACTAAAGTAGGCTTTAGTCATTACAAATGGTAAAGTGATACGCAGCTTTCCATTGAAACTTTGGCCCTAAAGGCCTTACAGCTAGTTGAGGTCGGCTGGATGTTGTGTTTCGAAGGCGTGACATTTTAGACTAGTTTCAATTCTGGAGTCAGTGTCGCTTGTTTGCAAATATTGACGTAACTCGACAATGAAACACGTAACTGACTGACAATCCGCAAATACGAGGAGGCTGCCGACCCCCTGCCAGAACAAGCAGCCTTGCTCGAAATGGTGAGGTGTCCGGAAAATCCTGCACAGTGCTGCTAAAACAGTCTACAACATCACATCTAATTCACATACGGCGGAAAAACTGTGCGCAATCGGATCCACGAGGGTTATCACGGAGGTCGTCACCCGACGCGTCACCTACAGAGGGCCGACACACAGCATGAGACTGTCCACACCTCCAATCGGCACCAGCAGCAGTGAGCATGGGGTGTGTAACCTGTGCGCACATCTGACACAACGCAATGGCGAGGGGGTGAGCTGCCCGACTCCGCCACTCCAGTGCGCCCAGTGAAAAGAGCTCAGTAAAGCGCGTGATGAAACCTTGCCTCCCTGTGAAAATCACGATGTGCGCATTATACATATTGCCTGGCGAGAGACTGTTCTCGCATTCCGCGGTCAATGCTGGAGTTTAGGAAGGAAGGAAGGACGTAAGGGCGAAAAGGAAGGATGGGGGCGTGTAGTGTGAGGAAACATCGGATATTTGGAACGTCAGATATGCTTCCAATTGGGCACATGTGATCATTAGAGACGCTCTCAGAACGTGGTACCGTATGGTGATTTGGGTAGTTACATCGCGCATTTCTATTGGGAGATGTTGGTGACCTTGTTTAAATCATCTGTTCTTGCAGTTATCTCCTACGTACCTAATGTGTGCTGGAATACATTTGCAGTTCTAGTAAATAATATTGTTATATTTTGGTTTCGATTGTTGTAGCGCTGCTCATTGTACAACAGCTTTGTAGACTATGGGAAAATTGGGACACTTTTGCTCATTCTTGAGAGTGTTATATGATCCGGGAAGACTTGAAGTTTAATATTATTGAAATAAATTTGATATATTCGTGGTTTTTCATCAAATCACGCCGCTGGCCTTTTCATCGCTATAAATGTCATGTTACAGCTGACAAATGGCGTTACCCTTACAGAAGGGTTAGCCCTATACCTATTAGACACACATAGGCTTTCCACACGCAAGGGTGGAAACCATATACCGGTACACGTTCACTTGCACATAATGCCATCCTTTCAAATAGATTCGATGAGAAAACGTTTCCAAGCAGCCACTATGCATAGATATAGCCACTCTGGCACAGGGAGTTGAAACAAAACACCTGACCTACATCGTACAGGGCAGCCGTCGCCTCCCCCCCCCCCCCGCCTCCAGCCTCCCCTGCCTCCTCAAGTTTTTTCACTTCTCACTCCTACCTCACCCACCTTACCCCTCCCCCCACCCCACTCACCACCCGCACTTTACAATGTGCACAAACTTTCGCCCCTGCTTTGAAGTGTAACCCTTTTTCTGATGGCACAGCTGAGGATTTTTTCGGAGGTTGATGCACAAACAAATGAAGATAACTGTTACTGTCTTTAATATTCCCCTCCATGCAAGGAACAAAATAATGTGTTGTTGCTCGTTGTGTTTGCATTACGTCTCCTATCAACAATATACTGTGTTAGCATGAAAAAGAGAGCTCGCATGCAGCCTGCATAACAACACAAGCATTGCCCATCATTAAAACAATTCTCTCATGCTGATCTTTCCTCATGATCCAAAAATTGACTTG
>JAWQFJ010002975.1:12500-17500 GCA_034096865.1 Theodoxus fluviatilis | reverse complement strand
TCGACGAGGACCACTCTAGTCATCTGGGGGTTTCTGGGACTGGCTGCTCTGTGCGTGCGCAGATGGCTGATGAGGCCGATCCTGGCACGGAAAGTTCTGGGACAAAATGGACACGGGACGAGTGGGACATCTCCAGGAGGGTTGATAGAACGGGCCTTTCGGGCTTGTCGCTTCTTTTCTGCGGGGATGGTCCTGTTGGCTTCACATGTGTTGGCGCCTTTAATTGTAGATGGAGGAGTGCTAGGCGGCTCTATTCACTGCGGAGTGTTCCCACGTGTCTGGGTTGATGGCAAACACTTTCAATGAGGCTTTCAGAGTATCTTTGAACCGTTTCTTTCACCCACAGTGGGACCGCTGGCCATGCTGCAGCTCGCCGTAGAGGAGTTGTTTGGGCAGCCTCTCATCTGGCATACGTGCTACGTGCTTTACACACGCACGCACGCACACACACAGTCAGTGGGGTTGAGGACGATACGCTGTCCAAAGTTAGACGTGCACTTTGGGGGCAATGAGACCATGCTGTGGCTGCGTCCAACTCCACGGGCTGTATATATATAGGGCGCCCTTTTCGCATACTTCGTTTGTTGTCAAGAGTAAACAATCCTTGATCCTCGAAACATTTAAGACTTCCCCTTTGATTTCTGCAAACGCGCACGGGCACCCCCCCATCCCCCCCCCCCCCCCCCCACACACACACACCACACACACAAACACACACTCACACACGAACATGCACACGCACACGCGCACACACGCACACGCACGCGCGCGCGCTCGCACACACACACAGAGCACTTAAAAGCTCTCTTTCCATACACTGTGTACATGTATTTCTTTATTTTTTAATAAGATTGAAGGAAGGGGAAGTTCATGGAAATAATACTACTTGTGTATTGCATTGGCTAACAGTAATATATGTAGAAAAAAAGAAGCAAGGAGACTTTCGTCCAACTTCAGAACTTTATTAGCAAAGCTTTCGGGGCTATAGTAGCTTTGCTAATAAAGTTCTGAAGTTGGACGAATTATTATAAGTCTCTTTGCTTCTTTTCCCTACGTCAACGAATCCAACCGGCCTCCTTTTTCAAGATAGTAATACAGTAGTCGCCGCTTATTAAAAACACATTGGGACCGAACAAAAGTGTTTTTAATAAGCGGCGTTTTTATTAAGCGGCACTTCCCGCTTCACCCTGTTGCTTCACAAAGACCAAGCCGTTGTGTTTCTTCCACCTGTTAAACCACCCATCTGTAGCTTTGAATTCGGAGCGACCAAGCTGCATGGGAAGCAATCTGTTCCGCCTTCTGACACAGGATTGGGCCGTTTATAGGTGTGTTGCATGCTTGGATAGTGTCGAACCACCGCTTTAAGCCATCTTCTGTCTCTTTATCCTTCCCGCAGCGCCGACGCTTCCTTTGGCCTTGACTGCAGCTCTCTGCAATGTCAGCCCTAAGTTCATCATCTCTTTTCAGTGTCTGGCACAGAAATGATGCCGACGCACCCAAATTGTCAGCACCCTCCCTCAAACTTTTAGAATTTAGCTCTCGGTAGCGATCAAGCAAGTCCACTTTGTCTTTGGGTGTCATTTCAGTTCTTTTTCTTTTCTTTGGAGCTGAAGTTAAAGCCATTTTCTGTTTCACTGCTTATCCATTGAGACTAGACAGTGTTGAATTGACATCTGACGGTTTGCTGACAAGGGTGTAATCACTGTTCACACAAACGCTGAAGCGTCTTTAGTTGTCATCTAACGGTTTGCTGACAAGAATTCACAACCAGAGATCGACTCTGACCCTACGAACAGCTAGACAAAGAACAGAAAGTGTTTTTATTAAACGGCGCCTGTATTTAATAACCGGCGGAATTTTACATAGGTTATATAGTGGTAAATCCGGACCGGACCAACTGTATTTAAAAAACGGCTGTTTTTATTAACCGCGTGTTTTATAAGCGGCGACTACTGTATATGCACAGAGCTAGGGTGGGTACATGTATACTCATTCACGCACTCACAGAATTAATCACGCACAGACATAAGTACCGCACAGGTTTGCAGCAGATATGAAATTATCGAGACATATATTCTATTATTTTGTGCGTGAATGAGTATACTTGGTGAATATACGTCGTGAATATCTATCATGCACGTACTCCTCTGTGTGCATGCATGACTGCTTTGGTATTGACCGGTGGGGCGAACCGGCAAGAATGTGGGGCGAAGAGGTTGGGGCGAACTGGCAAATGGGGCGAAACGTCCAGCACCCATTGGTTCTACGTCTAAGATCGACGTGCCAAAGCAAATCAAAGTGTTAGTATTTACAGGAACTTCGATCCTTTCCCTTCCATCTTGATAGTCTTTCCAATCCGGGCACCTCGATCGATCGTGTCCTTTGCTGAAATGAAAGATAGGTGTGTGCAGACGACAAAGCACCGTCTGTTAGCTTGAGCATCAGACCGAGGATATTTATAGTAACTCCAAAGCGGCTTCCAGGTCTGGGACACGTTGTATGAAGTTGGGGCTCTGTCAGGAATATCATCATATACCTTGCGGCATTCATGTACCAATCTCTCGGTCAGATTGTGTGTTTGTTGTGAGCGCGCGTGTGTGTGATGTGTGTGTGGGCGCGTGTGTTTATGTGTGTGTGTTAACTCTATAAGCATACATTATGTACTCTCTCTGAAAGGAGGCGTGTCTCCTTCACCAGTAGCGTTGCAAGGGAGGAAATCCAAATTATCTAAGTTAGCCGGTACCTATGACGTCATCATTCCTACAATGACCCCAGCATAACCTCAACTGTTCACTATCAGCCGGAATAGCTCAGTTGGGAGAGCGTTAGACTGAAGATCTAAAGGCCCCCGGTTCAATCCCGGGTTCCGGCACAGAGTCGGACTCTGGCGGCTGATAACTTTTTGGGGGTTTTATTTTGGGTATACATACGTTAATGACATACGGCTTGTTCAGGAGTATAAAGCGCTGCATGAGCACTTCATGTTGGCAATTGAGCGCTCACAGATTTAGTGCAGCGCTTCACTTGTTAAAGGGGAGGTAAATCTTCTGCGCCCCATGTTGTGTTCCTAGACGCTAAGAAAGTGGTTTCTTTGCCACAGACATCGTTTATGCACGTTTAAATGTATTCTGCATGAATAAAGTCCACTACTGTGTCATCCTTACTTGCCATTACTCGCGCATACAGAAAGCTTGGGGCAAATAAAGTCCGTTGTCCCAAAATTATGTTTCTGAGGGTTATTTTATGCATCGACGGCCAGTGCGGGATCGAAGACGCCATTTTGAAAATCGTCTGAATCACCTCGGATTGGTGATGCACAGCGCTGATCAGCACTGAGTGAATCACGCCCCAAAATGGCTGTTCAGGAGTGAAACACGTGCAGCGCTGTGGAGCGATTTGCAGCGCTGCGCCTCCTGAACAAGCCTACAGTTCATTAGTGTGGAGGAATGTAGTATGCTTGAATGTAAGGCCATATAATGTAGTTTAGTATAGTCAACTGCAAAGTAACGAAATGCAGCGTAAAATATTATGTAGTGCAGTGCAATCCATGGAATTTGAAAAAGCCTTGGACTCGATTCATTGGGAGAGTTTGTGGAAGATTCTGGACATGTATTTCATACTAGAGAAGATCAGAAAGATTATCCAGGAGATGTAAAATTTCCAGTGTGCAATGAAGACGGAACATCAGAATGGTTCAAGATTCAGTCAGGTGTCAGGTAAGGTTGTGTCGTGTCTGGATTCCTGTTCCTACTGACAATTAATTATGTAAGGAGGATAGCCCTTCACAATTAAGGAATGGGATTAGATGGGATTTCTTAACAACGCTGGACGATTCGGATTTTGCAGACGACCTGGTACTCACAACATTTACATTTGAACAACCACAGACCAAGACAGCAAGGTTAAAGGAGGAGGCAAAGTGAGTGGGGTTGAAACTGAATAGCATAAACTGTAAGTCAATGAGGATGGATACACGACAGAACAACAAGGTTACAGTGGTGACAAAGAGATTGAAGATGTCGATGAGTTTGTATAATTTAGAGCAGTGGTGACAACGACAGGAGGAGGATCACAGGACATCTAAAACAGGCTGAACAAGGCAAGGATAGCATTTGGCAGACTGAGAAAGATCTGAAACTCGACCAAAAGTGGAATGAAGACAAATATTAGGTTGTTTAAGACACTAGTAAGGGAAGTACTGTTATATGGCAGCAAGACCTGGAAAATAACAAAGCTTGAAGAGAAGAAGTTGGACGCATTCCAGTTTAAATGCTTGAGGAGGATTCTTAGAATCAGGAGGCAAAAGAAGGTGACAAACAAGGAAGTAGCAGACAGGCAAAAAATGAACGGACTCAGTGATGGTCTAAGGCGAGGAAGATGGAACTGGATTGGACACGTGTTGAGGAGAGGTGGAGAGAATGACTGCAAGACAGCACTTGGGTGGGCACCAGAAGGGAAACAATCTGTGGAAAGAGCAAAGACGGCCTGGAGAAAGACAGTGCAGACAGAGAGGAAGGTAGCAGGATGGGGGAGCTGGGGCGAGGCCAGGGTGGTTGCGAGAGACAGGGTGGCCGGGAGGGAAAGCGTCAAGGTCTTATGAGCCTCCTGGCGTGGAGAGACCTAAGTGCTAAGTAAGTGCAGTGCAATCCGAAACGATTGATGAATCCACACTGTACAGGTCGGTGGACTATCATAAGACATTCGTACATTAATGGCACAACTGTAATCTTTTATAGTCTTTATCAATATGTGTGAAACCTTCATTCTCAACCCTCCAAAAGGGGGTGGGGGTGGGGGTGGGAGGGGTAAGGGTGGGGGTGGGAGTGGTAAGGGTGGGGGTGGGAGTGGTAAGGGTGGGGGTGAGAGGGGTAAGGGTGTGGGTGGGAGTGGTAAGGGTGTGGGTGGGAGTGGTAAGGGTGTGGGTGGGAGTGATAAGGGTGTGGGTGGGAGGGGTAAGGGTGGGGTGGGAGTGGTAAGGGTGTGGGTGGGAGTGGTAAGGG
>JAWQFJ010002975.1:2500-7500 GCA_034096865.1 Theodoxus fluviatilis | reverse complement strand
TGGTGGGAGGGGCGCTCTACTTAAACTACTTAAAATGCCACCCTCTCTCTCTCTCTCTCTCTCTCTCTCTCTCTCTCTCTCTCTCTCTCTCTCTCTCTCTCTCTCTCTCTCTCTCTCTCTCTCTCTCTCTCTCACACACACACACACACACACACACTCACACACACACACACACACACACACACACACATGTATACACACACACACACATGTATACACACACACACACACACACACACACACACACACACACACACACACACACACACTCCACGTTATCCCATTACTCTTTCCTCTGACTCACCTATGATCGTGGAACACCCCCCCCCCCCCTCTCTCTCTCTCTCTCTCTCTCTCTCTCTCTCTCTCTCTCTCTCTCTCTCTCTCTCTCTGCAAAAGCTCACCAAAGCCTTCGAGAGTGAAAATGGAGTATATACGATCATCGTCAAGACGTTAGAATGCAACAGATGAAGCGACGGATCAATCCCATAAAGACTGACACACTTTGTTGCATCTTCGCTAATGCCAGCATCCCAGCACCCAGATGTTCCCTCTCAGTCAGTGGGCCACACACACGCACGAAACTTAAACACTTCCCACCCTCAACGACACCTTTTATTCCTGTCAACAAATAGGTCATCGCGATGTCAAGTGGGCGATGGTACACCAACGGGAAGGATAGAGGGATAGAGAGGAGGAGAGGAACAGGGGCAAGCCTTCTTGTCTGATCTGAGGATGCGGTAGGCCAATCGATGCCAGAGTTGGAAACTGGAACCAACTCTTGGAAGTTCGGACCCAAGTGCTGCTGCCGCTGCGGTCGACCCAAGGAGAGTAAAGCAAAGCTGGAAAGTTGTAAAAATGCAGTTCACACGCACTCAGGTACTCACCTTCCGGTCATATAGGTTTCTTCACGACACGGCACCTTCCAAGCAGACGGTTAGGGAACGGCTACAGGCATTCCATCATGGCGGAAGTTCGGGTCGGTGAGTGATATCATTTCCGTTCGACAAATTTGGTAGAGTTTCCACTTTCCAAGATTGGTATGGTTGGGTAAGACTTACTCAGGTGTAAAATCCTTATCTATTTCTCTTCTATCACAAGGAATCGAGTTAGTCACAAAATGTTGCTGGATGTTTAAATGAAACTGTGTGTGATTGATAATTCTGCGTGGGCGAACCAGAACGTTGTTTTTGCTCTTGAGATTCTCGCTTATGAAACAAGGGAAGAAACTCCATGACAGACCAGCGTGGTGCCAGTGAGACACAAGTTCTCTCCCTTATATTACAACTGTGGCATGCTGTTGCAAGATTCTTACGAATAAACCGCAACGATTAAACATTCATTAACTGTGTGACATCTCCTACATAGGTGCTGTAACCTAACCAAAACCAGTAACAGAAGTATCTGAGTAAGAATGTGATAACAAAAGCAAAAACCAAAATAAGGGCTGGTGGGTACTGTATTACGAAAAAATGTTTAATTGATTTATAAAAAGCTTCAAACATTTATTTTCAGAAGGTATGAACATGGGATTTACTGTGAACGACATACTTTGTGAGACAATTTCAAGATTGTGCTTGCCTACCCTTACACAATTAGAATCTAAGAGAAAGAAGTCCTCCTCTCCCCTTCCCCATCTCCTTCCTTCTCTCACCCTTACCACTCCCACCCACACCCTTACCCCTCCCACCCACACCCTTACCACTCCCACCCACACCCTTACCACTCCCACCCCCACCCTTACCCCTCCCACCCACACCCTTATCACTCCCACCCACACCCTTATCACTCCCACCCCCACCCTTACCCCTCCCACCCACACCCTTACCCCTCTCACCCCCACCCTTACCACTCCCACCCCCACCCTTACCACTCCCACCCCCACCCTTACCCCTCCCACCCCCACCCCCACCCCCTTTTGGAGGGTTGAGAATGAAGGTTTCACACATATTGATAAAGACTATAAAAGATTACAGTTGTGCCATTAATGTACGAATGTCTTATGATAGTCCACCGACCTGTACAGTGTGGATTCATCAATCGTTTCGGATTGCACTGCACTTACTTAGCACTTAGGTCTCTCCACGCCAGGAGGCTCATAAGACCTTGACGCTTTCCCTCCCGGCCACCCTGTCTCTCGCAACCACCCTGGCCTCGCCCCAGCTCCCCCATCCTGCTACCTTCCTCTCTGTCTGCACTGTCTTTCTCCAGGCCGTCTTTGCTCTTTCCACAGATTGTTTCCCTTCTGGTGCCCACCCAAGTGCTGTCTTGCAGTCATTCTCTCCACCTCTCCTCAACACGTGTCCAATCCAGTTCCATCTTCCTCGCCTTAGACCATCACTGAGTCCGTTCATTTTTTGCCTGTCTGCTACTTCCTTGTTTGTCACCTTCTTTTGCCTCCTGATTCTAAGAATCCTCCTCAAGCATTTAAACTGGAATGCGTCCAACTTCTTCTCTTCAAGCTTTGTTATTTTCCAGGTCTTGCTGCCATATAACAGTACTTCCCTTACTAGTGTCTTAAACAACCTAATATTTGTCTTCATTCCACTTTTGGTCGAGTTTCAGATCTTTCTCAGTCTGCCAAATGCTATCCTTGCCTTGTTCAGCCTGTTTTAGATGTCCTGTGATCCTCCTCCTGTCGTTGTCACCACTGCTCTAAATTATACAAACTCATCGACATCTTCAATCTCTTTGTCACCACTGTAACCTTGTTGTTCTGTCGTGTATCCATCCTCATTGACTTACAGTTTATGCTATTCAGTTTCAACCCCACTCACTTTGCCTCCTCCTTTAACCTTGCTGTCTTGGTCTGTGGTTGTTCAAATGTAAATGTTGTGAGTACCAGGTCGTCTGCAAAATCCGAATCGTCCAGCGTTGTTAAGAAATCCCATCTAATCCCATTCCTTAATTGTGAAGGGCTATCCTCCTTACATAATTAATTGTCAGTAGGAACTGGAAGCCAGACATGACACAACCTTGTCTGACTCCTGACTGAATCTTGAACCATTCTGACGTTCCGTCTTCATTGCACACTGGAAATTTTACATCTCCTGGATAATCTTTCTGATCTTCTCTAGTATGAAATACATGTCCAGAATCTTCCACAAACTCTCCCAATGAATCGAGTCCAAGGCTTTTTCAAATTCCATGGATTGCACTGCACTACATAATATTTTACGCTGCATTTCGTTACTTTGCAGTTGACTATACTAAACTACATTATATGGCCTTACATTCAAGCATACTACATTCCTCCACACTAATGAACTGTAGGCTTGTTCAGGAGGCGCAGCGCTGCAAATCGCTCCACAGCGCTGCACGTGTTTCACTCCTGAACAGCCATTTTGGGGCGTGATTCACTCAGTGCTGATCAGCGCTGTGCATCACCAATCCGAGGTGATTCAGACGATTTTCAAAATGGCGTCTTCGATCCCGCACTGGCCGTCGATGCATAAAATAACCCTCAGAAACATAATTTTGGGACAACGGACTTTATTTGCCCCAAGCTTTCTGTATGCGCGAGTAATGGCAAGTAAGGATGACACAGTAGTGGACTTTATTCATGCAGAATACATTTAAACGTGCATAAACGATGTCTGTGGCAAAGAAACCACTTTCTTAGCGTCTAGGAACACAACATGGGGCGCAGAAGATTTACCTCCCCTTTAACAAGTGAAGCGCTGCACTAAATCTGTGAGCGCTCAATTGCCAACATGAAGTGCTCATGCAGCGCTTTATACTCCTGAACAAGCCGTATGTCATTAACGTATGTATACCCAAAATAAAACCCCCAAAAAGTTATCAGCCGCCAGAGTCCGACTCTGTGCCGGAACCCGGGATTGAACCGGGGGCCTTTAGATCTTCAGTCTAACGCTCTCCCAACTGAGCTATTCCGGCTGATAGTGAACAGTTGAGGTTATGCTGGGGTCATTGTAGGAATGATGACGTCATAGGTACCGGCTAACTTAGATAATTTGGATTTCCTCCCTTGCAACGCTACTGGTGAAGGAGACACGCCTCCTTTCAGAGAGAGTACATAATGTATGCTTATAGAGTTAACACACACACATAAACACACGCGCCCACACACACATCACACACACGCGCGCTCACAACAAACACACAATCTGACCGAGAGATTGGTACATGAATGCCGCAAGGTATATGATGATATTCCTGACAGAGCCCCAACTTCATACAACGTGTCCCAGACCTGGAAGCCGCTTTGGAGTTACTATAAATATCCTCGGTCTGATGCTCAAGCTAACAG
This sequence comes from Theodoxus fluviatilis, assembly GCA_034096865.1. Lineage (NCBI taxonomy): Eukaryota > Metazoa > Mollusca > Gastropoda > Cycloneritida > Neritidae > Theodoxus > Theodoxus fluviatilis. The sequence goes on along the minus strand of JAWQFJ010002975.1, from coordinate 3,230 downwards.
ACGGTGCTTTGTCGTCTGCACACACCTATCTTTCATTTCAGCAAAGGACACGATCGATCGAGGTGCCCGGATTGGAAAGACTATCAAGATGGAAGGGAAAGGATCGAAGTTCCTGTAAATACTAACACTTTGATTTGCTTTGGCACGTCGATCTTAGACGTAGAACCAATGGGTGCTGGACGTTTCGCCCCATTTGCCAGTTCGCCCCAACCTCTTCGCCCCACATTCTTGCCGGTTCGCCCCACCGGTCAATACCAAAGCAGTCATGCATGCACACAGAGGAGTACGTGCATGATAGATATTCACGACGTATATTCACCAAGTATACTCATTCACGCACAAAATAATAGAATATATGTCTCGATAATTTCATATCTGCTGCAAACCTGTGCGGTACTTATGTCTGTGCGTGATTAATTCTGTGAGTGCGTGAATGAGTATACATGTACCCACCCTAGCTCTGTGCATATACAGTAGTCGCCGCTTATAAAACACGCGGTTAATAAAAACAGCCGTTTTTTAAATACAGTTGGTCCGGTCCGGATTTACCACTATATAACCTATGTAAAATTCCGCCGGTTATTAAATACAGGCGCCGTTTAATAAAAACACTTTCTGTTCTTTGTCTAGCTGTTCGTAGGGTCAGAGTCGATCTCTGGTTGTGAATTCTTGTCAGCAAACCGTTAGATGACAACTAAAGACGCTTCAGCGTTTGTGTGAACAGTGATTA
>JAWQFJ010002974.1:45000-53322 GCA_034096865.1 Theodoxus fluviatilis | reverse complement strand
TCACTCACTCACTCCACTCACTCACTCACTCACTCACTCACTCACTCACTCACTCACTCACTCACTCACTCACTCACTCACTCACTCACTCACTCACTCACTCACTCACTCACTCACTCACTCACTCACTCACTCACTCACTCACTCACTCACTCACTCACTCACTCACTCACTCACTCACTTTTGCTGTAATCAAGAACCTTCAACGACTGATGAGAATGTAAAATGTTGTGGCGGGCCGTCGGCCTTACAATAAAGTTTCAAAGTCACTCACTCACTCACTCACTCACTCACTCACTCACTCACTCACTCACTCACTCACTCACTCACTCACTCACTCACTCACTCACTCACTCACTCACTCACTCACTCACTCACTCACTCACTCACTCACTCACTCACTCACTCACTCACGCATGCACACAGATACGCACGCACGAATGCATGCACGCACGCACACACACACACACGCACACGTACGCACATTCATACGCATGCGCGCGCACACAGACACACACATACTTACACATATACATAGACACACACATACATACACACACACACACTCTTATACACACACACACATACATACAAACTCGCGCGCGAGAGCACGAGCGCACACAGACACACACACGCGCGCAGACACACACACACATACACACACGCACACACGCATACACACGCACACACGCACGCACACGCGCACACATACACACACGCTCGCGCGCGCGCACGCACACACACGCACATACAAAAAACACACACTCACGCGTGCGCGAGCGTGCATACAAACACACACACACACACACTTGGGCGCGCGCACACACACGCACACATACATACACACACACACACGCACACATACACAGACAGCCCCCCTCCCCCTCCCCCCCCCCCCACACACACTCACACACGCACGCACGCACGCACACACACACACACACACACACACATACACACACACACACACACACACACACACACACACACACACATCCTAGTACTTCCACCAGGGTGCACTTTGAGCTCAATGACGTATCCAGTCCTGGCCGCGAGTGAGACCTTTGACCTTTTGAGACAAGCGCTGATCCGCGGATTAGGGCACCGGGCTGGAAACCCTATACAGACTCTGCTCTACGAGGGCGATGGTGCGTAGAATCGTGGAATCGGCACCAACCCGCGTCAGTACCCCTTCTCAACCCTGCTCGTTTCTCTCTCGCTCCCCCCCTCCCCCCTCCTCCCTCCTCCCTCCTCCCACCCCCCCCCCCCCCCCCGTTTCCTCCTACTTCACCACCTCATTCCACACACCGCTACCCGACCCTTCCCCTCTTTACCTCATTCTTCAAATCTGTTTGCTTTTAACCATGTAACTTTCCCACTCTGCCTGAAAATTCATCTCCACCACCAATCTTCTCACTACCTCTTTTCTCCCCACCTCCACCCCCTTCCTTCTCCTCTTTTTCCTTTACTCCAACTTCTAGCACACACGCACACACCCTACCTCGCTACACCCCCCCCCCCCCTGCCTCGCTACCCTCCTCCCTCGCTACACACCCCCCCTGCCTCGCTACCCCCCTCCCTCGCTACACAACCCCCTCCCTCGCTACACACACCCCCTGCCTCGCTACCCCCCTCCCTCGCTACACACCCCCCTCCCTCGCTACACCCCCCCCTGCCTCGCTACCCCCCTCCCTCGCTACACACCCCCCTCCCTCGCTACACACACACCCCTGCCTCGCTACCCCCCTCCCTCGCTACACACACCCCCTCCCTGGCTACACCCCCCCTCCTCCTTCTCAATAATCTCCTGCAGTCAGCGCAGTGTCCGCCCACTCTGGATGACTCCGTGATTTCCAGGCACGGCGCCTGTCGGTCCAAGCAAGGTGCCCATCAGAGACGTCGAACTCAGTGGTTGTCTTCTGGGATTCCACCAAAGCCTGTCTGACAGAATCGTCCCGCAGTCAGGATCGACTTACTGACAGGATTGGTGTCTTTCGTCCAACAGCTACTTGGCAGCAATTGTGGATTGAAACAGCAGAGCTTCGCATTGCCTGCCTGGAAGCGTTGACGAAATCCTTGCCGTTGTTACTGAGGGGAAGAAGAAAGAAAGAAAGGAAGAAGGAAGGAGGGAAGAAAGACAGGAATGTATGGCAATACTTATTCTAGTTGTATTGATGACACTACTCCATAGCATCCTCGGTACAAACTGTGACCCTGAATCGGCATAACTTTTATCTCAGCTTACTTGCAGACCGACGAATTCAATGACATTACTCGAGGAAGGAGGACAACAGTAGCCGACAAAGAAAGAAAGGAAGTTACTTGTTTCAATAGGCTTGTTCAGGAGTACAAAGCGCTGCATGAGCGCTTCATGTTGGCAATTGAGCGCTCTTTTCCTCTCATGAATACCTACAGATGTAGTGCAGCGCTTCACTTGTTAAAGGGGAGGAAAATCTTCTGCGCCCCATGTTGTGTTGATAGACGTTAAGAAAGTGTTTTCTTTGCCACAGACATCGTTTATGCACGTTTAAATGTATTCTGCATGAATAAAATCCACTACTGTGTCATCTTTACTTGACATTATTCGCGCTTACAGGGCGCTTGGGGCAAATAAAGCCCGTTCTAGTCCCAAAATGATGTTTCTGAGGGTTATTTTACGCATCGACGGCCAGTGCGGGATCGAAGACGCCATTTTGAAAATGAATCAAAATCGTCTGAATCACCTCGGATCGGTGATGCAGAGCGCTGCTCAGCGCTGAGTGAATCCAGCCCCAAAATTGCTGTTCAGGAGTGAATCACATGCAGCGCTGTGCAGCGCTTTGCAGCGCTGCGCTTCCTGTACAAGCCTAGAGTGTGAACTGATAGCTGAATTCATTCTTAGTATAAAGTGTTGCGAAACGCTCGAGAGCTTGAACCCGTGCAGTTTCCACACTGCAGGCTGGTCTCGCATCGCCGTTTGATTTGAGAAATCAGATTTCATGACTGAAGGTTTTGTTGTAAACATTTAAGTGTCGTCGTCAGGGAGGAAAAAAATTCATGTGCCCGCAGGCAACGAAACCCTGAAGACACTGATTTTCGTCGTGAGAAAGACACGTTCCAGGTTTTCACACACACATACAGAAGAAACCTAACGTTAGCTAATTCAGAAGGAAAGATGTTAAACCACCTCGTTCTGATTTCTCAAGACTTACCAACGACTACAAAACAGTTCGCTGCTTTTTCTATCGCATGTCTGCACGTAGGAGTGCCAAATCTTAAGATTTTCTCCTCCTCCTTCCAGCGTGACAACGACGAAGCTTCTGCAGGAGTGGTCATTTCTTGAAGCGGCCTGTGCCTGAAAGCGGGACTGTGTAACTCTTGGACGAGTTACGAGGTGGAGTCGAGTGCTATCGATAGTGCTGTGCAAAGCTCGCTGTTGACTCGTGTTCGCCTCACGGAGCAGCCAGCGGAATGGACAGCACTGTTGCGGCCTGACTGGGGGACTTCCAGGTGAGCTGTAAGACTTGCTTCCAGGCACCGTTCATCTTGATCTGACCTCGAGGCTGGCTTTCGCGGTCTTCCCACAGTGTCGACAAAGAAGGTCACCGCTCTCTCGAGAATAGAGAAGAAAGTAGCACTGCCTGACTTGAGACAACCCAAAGCACTTAATTCTCTATCTTCCTCATCAAACATTGGGCCCTTTGATGTTCCTGCGGTCGTGAGCGAGTCGAAAGGGGAAAAAATGTTATACCTGTTGTGGCCTTGAGCGCCGTGTTAGCATCACAGCTCGGAGCGAAATTCTTATACGGAGTGAAAACTAAAGGGAAAGGAAAGAAAAGGAAAGGAAAAAAGATCGCTGACGCATTGTCTCCTACGTGCATGGTTTACGGAGGCCGTGGCTTTCTCCTTGGCTCCTGGTACATCCTGTTCTGCCCGGGTCTTCGTCCATCCCTCACTGGCTCACCTGTAATCCAGCACTGTTTACCTGGTGGCCAGCTGCCTTTGATCAGAAAGAAGCTACCGGTAGGAGTTTGTAGTCGCCGCGTGCTCACATGCTGAGTCGTGCGTCCTTCACCCTCTACCTCCCCACCACCCAGCCTCTACCCCCACCCCCCCATCCCCCTCCCCCACCCACATCCCGCCTTCTCGTCTGCACTCTTGCGTCAGTTCGATTGCTGTGAAAAAAGACTACTGAGATTTCAAGACTCAGTAACTACAGTGCAGTCACCCGAAACACTCAACTGCCCCTTGGCGTCTGTCCGCAGTTCAGTGGAGGGCTGTTGGTGACATCAAGAAAAGTTTTCTCATCCCTCTCCCCTCCAAATCCAAACCCCTCTTCTCTCGCTCTCTCATACGACCACCCACCCCTTTCCTCCTACTGCCCACCCCTTTTCGCCCACTGCATTCTGTCTTCCATCCACACACACACACACACACACACACACACACACACACACACACACACACACACACACACACACACACACACACACACACACACACACACACACACACACACACAACCCAACTTTATACTCCCTACTCACTCTTGAAACTCCAGTTCCATCCCCTCCGTAACCCTCTACCGTCCCTTTTCCCGCTCAATAAACCTCGACGTTTTTTTTTTACACGTGTACGCCTATCATTACCCCCTGATCCTCTCTCCCCCTCACCCCCTCTCCATTATCACTACCCAGGTCTCCACGCTCGCTAATCTCAGTACTTCCCGTCCCTCCCTGACATCCGCGTATTCACTGGCCAATGTGCACGCATGCGCACTGGACTCGAACGAGGTAGTTATTTGCCGAGACTGTTTCCAAGAAAAATGTCATAGGTGTGTCTCCTTTGATACCCTCTTCTTTTTTCACCCCCCCCCCCTCTCTCCTCTCTCTCCTCTCTGGCGTCTTCCTCTTCTCGGATCATCTCCTCTCTCTGCTCTCACACACACCCACACACACACCACACAGACACAGCACACACCCCACACACACACCACACAGCACACCACACGACACACCCACTTATCATACCACTTCCAACTGCCCGCAGCCCAGTCCCACTCTTCTCTCCCCACCCCCCACCCCCAATCCCCACCCCTCGCAGTATGTCATTGGCAGCTGTAGTCTGAAAGCACCAGACCGTGATTGTATATGACTTGAATTTTCGTCACGGCGTTGGCATTCCAACTCAGGAAACTGCGTCGCACGACAAACATATTGTTGAGAAAAACTACACAGTCCACGCTGCCACCCCCCCCCCCCCCCCCCACCCCGTGGGGCCCTTTTCTCCATGCTCGCCTTCATCCCCCCCCCCACTCCGACCCATTTCCAGTCCTTGTAGCTAAGACCAACCTCTGCTGGAGTGAAATATGTGTGGGCCATTCATCAGTAGACGGTGTTTTTCGCTTTCATTCTCCACAACACGAAACAGCCAGACGACCGTCTGACAACTCCAAAACGGGTGGATGATTGCACAGATCCGGGTTTAAGTCCACCGTATCTGGAAAATCGACGCCGCGGATTGTCGCATGTTGAAACTTTTCATCGAGGTCCGACGTCTTGTGAAGCAGGAAACAGACTGTTCAGTTTGGAGGAATCCGGACCCGACCACTGCACTGCAGCGGCTCCCCCGAGGGGGGCTTGAGCGGGTGCATCGGACGGAGGCAGCGTGTATTTTGCACGGAGGCGCTGCAATTCTCCAGGTGCGACATTTGACAAGTTGTTTACAAAGACCTCTGAGCGAAACCTGTGCATTCCAGGCATACCAGTTCCCACCATCTCTCAAATCAGAGGCGCAGGCTTCCAACCCTATATGTATTCCATCTGATTGGGATGTAGGCCTACCGCTGCCCCTCACACCACCTCCCCTCCACACCCCTCCACGGTCGTGTTGATCGTAACCCCATTGGAAGGGATATGCAGGTGTGTTCTGACTGGATGTGCTAGAGATGAGCTCTGACTTTTCTGTATGTGAAAGACTACCTGTAATGTTTTTTTGGCGATAATTTCTCTCACATCCATATCGTGGACCTCACATATCGTGGTCACGTGTCTTTCACTCTGCGCTCGCCAGTAATCTATCATTTTCTTGATATCCATTTATTATAATCACACATCAAAGTCTTTGTTATTTTACCTCATTTACCAGCTATCTACACACTTTAACAGTTTCTCTGCTTGTTGCAGAATTTTCCCCGTTCCCGCCACAGTTACGCATTAACGCTCAAACCGCCGGGAAGCGGAAATCAGTAACTAACCCGTAGTTCAACACGGTGCACCCTCTTTTCACAATAACCACCCCTTTGTATTCCCCTGGCCCCAAGGCTATCCCCACCCCCCACCCCCACTCTTATTCCCCCTTACTCATCCCGTAATCTCAACCCTTGAAGGGGTGGGAACTAGCTTGAAGCAGTCTGACCTTTGGGATTGCACCGTAGGTGTGTCTCTCTGTGTCTACGTACATCATCAAATTTCTTTTTTTTTCATGTTTCCCTTCAACTCCTAGCCCCACCCCCATTATCACCCCTCTGCGGTGACATCCCTTCCCCCCCCCCCCCCCCCACTTGCTGCACCCATCCCACACCCCACAGTTGCAGGAGTAGGCCCTGTGTACGTAGAGCACACAGAGGGTGCAAGGTGTATTTAATACGGGTATAAAGAACTTCTATAGGGTGGATCGCAAATTACAGAGCAATACTTGAATACCAGTGCCTTTTACTGGAAACTCCTTATGATAATGTTTTCTCTTGAAATCTTCCATGGATGGATGCCTTTCAAAAGTTAGCACATCCTGTTGGAAGTGACTATTGATCCTGAAATATGCAGAGCTGTGTCATGGTGGTGGTGAGTTTCTAAGAAAAGGAGACAAACGAAAGGACTTGCTTTACTTCTGCAACCGTATCTCTCAAGGACGCTTGGTGAGGACACAGGAGAAGAACACCAGCACAGCACCAAAGAGTGACATCGGAACAGGACGAAAGCAATTGTTCCTTCTCTCAATACGAAACTGTCGTGTCGATTTCTCACAACTAGAGCTTCCTCCCCTATCAGGACGTGCGATTCAACACCTCTGCAAATCAACATGGCTTTCTCCTACAGCAACCAAGACCTTCTCAACTACATGTAAGTATCCGATATTATATGTGTTATGTGCGTGTTTGTGTGAGCGCTCGCGCGCGCGCGTGTATGTGTGTGTGTATGTATGCGTGTGTGTGTGTGTGTGTGTGTGTGTGTGTGTGTGTGTGTGTGTGTGTGCATACGCGTGCGTGCGAGACCGAATGGAAGGGAGGAAATATACGGAGCATGGAGATAATTCTATGACTGTCTATCTGTCTGTGTGATTGTATGTGCGTGTTTTTGTGTCTGTGCGTCTTTGTGTCTGTGTGTGTTTGTGTCTGCGTGTCTGTCTGTCCGTCCGTCTGTCTGTTCCCCCCCCCCCCTCTCTCTCTCTCTCTCTCTCTCTCTCTCTCTCTCTCTCTCTCTCTCTCTCTCTCTCTCTCTCTCTTTCTCTCTCAACTATCGAACACAATGGCTCTGAATGATCAAGGTACCAGTTCGAAACGAAAGATATATCATCTGCTAAAGGTCATGTGGAAGCTTCATAGTATGAGTATATCTGTATACTTTCGTATGTTTGGTGCGCAGGTGCTACCTGCTCTTCTGTATATCGCAGAGGTATGGGGTCAGCAAAGCCATGACAGTGTCGAGAAAGCATACTTCTTTGCATGTAAGAGATTCCTCAATCTTGACAGTAGAACACCTAATTGTATGGTATATACAGATCTAGGAAGATACCCACTATTGATTAATTCTGCTATTACAGCTATCACGTATTGGTTAAGACTCGTCAAATTACCAGACAGCAGGCTCCCAAAACAGGTTTATCGCATGCTCGCTAAACTTAACTGGACAAAAATTATTCAAAGACGACTATGGGAATTAGGGTTTGGTTTCGTATCAGTTCACAAAGGGGTCGTAAACGAACAAAGTTCTGTGCATAGCCTTAAGCAAAGATTACGAGATTGTTACCAATATGAATGGCACAATAAAATGGAGAGGGAAAGATTCCGAATGCACAGAGAATTAAAACGAAAGTTTTAACCAGAAAAATATGTAGACTACATCAACATTAAGAAATGTAGAGACTCCTTTGTCCGATTCAAATGTAACATAAAATAACTTTCTGTAAACAGAAGATACGCAATAACGCAAAGAGACGAAATGCGCTGTCCATTTTGCCACAATGCCCATGAAAACGAAGAACATTTTTTACTAAATTGTTGTAAATGTGATGACTTAAGGACTAAATACGTAAAAGAACGTTTACAGAAAGCAAAGAGCAAAC
>JAWQFJ010002974.1:0-37500 GCA_034096865.1 Theodoxus fluviatilis | reverse complement strand
AGAGAGATGGTTAGAGAGAGAGAGAGAAAGAGAGAGAAAGAGAGAGAGAGAGAGAGAGAGAGAGAAAGAGAGAGAGAAAAAAGAGAGAGAGAGAGAGGGTTTGAGAGAGAGAGGTTTAAAGAGAGAGAGAGACAGAGAGGTTTAGAGAGAGAGAGAGAGAGAGAGAGAGAGAGGAGAGAGAATTTCTGGCGATTAATTCAAGACAGGGGAAAATACCTCAGCTTCTTGCTCGTCTGCGTCTAAGTGTACCAATTTTCCCTCTAAATTTACTTGTGTTTTGTCGCTACTTCATGATCGTAGTCTCTGTAAAATGAAGGCGGAAAGATTTACATTCCCTTTGCTCTTTTTTGAGACATCACTTAATTGACGACATTTATAAAATTACACTATTTATGGTAGGTGTTGATAACACCAATGTAAACGATTTATTCAGAAGAACATCAATACCTATCTACACGGTATAATTTGAGCACGCACACACACACACACACACACACACACACACACACACACACACACACACACACACACAAAGACACACACACACAAAGACACACACACACACGACTGAACTGTCAAAGCCGAAAATGACAGAAAAAGAAGACTTCGAAGATTTTTATTATGATGGCGATAGTGAGCAGGTGAAAAACAAATATCGCATTGTGTGTTTTCCAAACAAAGCTTCCAGGATTCCTGATGTAAGATCAGCGAGGCATGAAATTCCAGTCTGGGTTGCCGGGGAGGGGGGAGTGAGTGTCGGGGATGGAAAGGAGGGGAGGAGGAGGGGGTGGTGGAGATAGAGGAGGAGGAGGTAGGGGTGGGGGTGGTGAGGCGCCACACACCTTCATCTTTGGCAAGTGTGCAAACGCTTCAGGTTTCTGGCGTGAACACCTACGGGCTGGATTCCTCCAAGTATTCAAATCTTTCTGCCTATGTCCGTCTGACTGCTTGTTTGCTTTAGTGTGTGTCTATATCAGTCTGTCTGTCCGTCTGTCCGCCCATGTGTGTGTGTGTGTGTGTGTGTGTGTGTGTGTGTGTGTGTGTGTGTCTGTGTCTGTGTCTGCGTCTGCGTGTGTTTCTGTGTTCGGGTGTTTGTATGTTTGTGTGAGCAGTGTTCGTGAGTGTGTGTACTCGAGCGAGGGTGTGTGTCTTTGTGTTTGCATAGATGTAGGATGCATGGATGTATCATTGTGCGTCCATCCCCGTCTGTCTGACTCCATCCATTCGTCTGAGGATCCGGTTAACATCCCCCCCCCTCTCTTTCTCTCTCTCTCTCTCTCTCTCTCTCTCTCTCTCTCTCTCTCTCTCTCTCTCTCTCTCTCTCTCTCTCTCTCTCTCTCTCGCTCTCTCTCTCTCACATACACGAAGCCATCCAGAGAAAAACCAGACAGAGCAGGACGGGGGTGGGGGTGGGGGTGGGGGTGGGGGTGGGGCTGGGGGGAGGGAACGCTGCTGACATTTACAGAAGTAACGAAGTTGCGCACCTGTGGCATTGCTGAGGGTCGGGGCAGGCAGGGTGGGGACAAGGCAAAGGTCGCCACCAGCCCTGGAGTCTCGGGAATGTGGTGCAGGAAAAGAATCTGGCGCCTGAACTTTTCTGCAGGACATCCTGATGGTGTCTGTCCTATCTCTTCTTCATTGTCATGCATAGGGATTTCTTACTTTCACATTAACGCACTCATATAGAGGTCTACATTTTGAAGGAGGTCTGGTATCTTACTTTATATCAATACATTTTTCTTTGCGTTCATGCTTTTAATGTTATTTTTACCAATCTTCTACAACTCTGTCCTTCTCGATTTTTTCCACCTTTCCTTTTCCCACTTTCACTCATAAAAAATTTAAATCACGTCGTACCACCAACATACCAGATCACTCTCGTTAAAAATCTAAGCCGTTAAGGTTTCGCACAAAATACATGCTCTATTGGCTTCTCAACGCAAAATAACTCTCCATCATGCCGCTGTTAGCGGTCTTTTAGTCAGGTGTGTCACCATGTGTCACATGTGGCCCAGAAAAAGAGGACAGCCCGCTGCTCTCTCGGCTATGTACTGTGACAGTTCTCTCCCTTTCTTCCTGCAAAAAAGGTCAAGGGGGACAAGCGTAGCCTGGGTGTGTATGGAAATCCAGTTCCCCGAGAGGCGGGTAATTACCACGCCACACAAGTTTCGTGCCGGCAAACTTATCCTGGCCGCGACATGTTGCAAACCCCCACAGCTGACCTTGTATGGCAACCAGAGTCTTTCGACGTGCCTTCCACTGCAGGACAGTAATAGTAAATGTTCTGCAGCGACAAACTTGGGCTATGGGAGCACATTCCTGTCTCTCTCTCCATACGCACCACCCCTCTTTCCCGCTGTTTGAGCTCATGCGTCGGAGTGGGAAGAATATGTCAACACTCCCAGCCTCAGAGGTCCGCTAATCAGGTCAGGACATTATAATGCAAGGAAGAAGGGAGCCAATCTCAATTGCAACTGATGAAACGTGCTTGGCGTGCAGCAAGTGTGAACAAATGGCTGGAGCCGTTCGATGCCCGCTCATCAGCTGGACCACCTGGGTGCTGCACTTTCCGGACCTGATCCAATAGCTCTGCCAGGGGTCTGCTCCAGTAGCTCTGCCAGGGGCCTGCTTCAGTAGCTCTGCCAGGGGCCTGCTCCAGTAGCTCTGCCAGGGGTCTGTCCAGTAGCTCTGCCAGGGGCCTGCTCCAGTAGCTCTGCCAGGGGCCTGCTCCAGTAGCTCTGCCAGCGGCCTGCTCCAGTAGCTCTGCCAGGGGTCTGTCCAGTAGCTCTGCCAGGGGCCTGCTCCAGTAGCTCTGCCTGGGGCCTGCTTCAGTAGCTCAGCCAGGGGCCTGCTCCAGTAGCTCTGCCAGGGGCCTGCTCCAGTAGCTCTGCCAGCGGCCTGCTCCAGTAGCTCTGCCAGGGGTCTGTCCTTAGCTCTGCCAGGGGTCAGTCCAGTAGCTCTGCCAGGGGCCTGCTCCAGTAGCTCTGCCTGGGGCCTGCTCCAGTAGCTCAGCCAGGGGCCTGCTCCAGTAGCTCTGCCAGGGGTCTGTCCAGTAGCTCTGCCAGGGGCGGCCTCGAGCAGCCAATAGGTTATAGGGGGACAGAGCCAGGTCATTCGGGTCAGTATAAATTGTCGCACCTTGATTTTTGGGGGGTAATTTGCTGCAATCATTCCTGTCGACATGCAAGAAAAAAGGAGAAGCAGACAAACAGCGCCTATTACGAGATAAAACGCACCGCAAAACATTTATCGTGCAACAAAATATGCAACAGTAGGGTTGCCCTCAACGAAGACTGTACATGCATATATTGCAAGTTATCATTCATTTTATGTTTACTTTTAATGAGTTTGCCTTTATTGTACCCATTCCATATTGCTATTTCTAGTGAACGTTGAACTCCTGTCGATGAACTCAGAGAGTTACTTTGAAATTGGATTGAAGGCTGATTTGTGACCCAGGAGTAAACTGTTAAAATGGAAGCACACGTGACATGCGTATCATTCACGACGCTACACAAGGTTGTTAATTGCATGAACTCTTCGAGTTGTGTGAACTATGTGTAGAAGCAACGATTTTCTTTTGATATCGCCAAGGCATTTTGATAAGAAGAATCTTATCTAGAGTCCTGATTCGGCTGCCCAGCGGTATTGCTCCTGCACTATATTCATTTCTTAAAACAGAAGTCTGACAAAACTTCAGCAGACCAAAGAGTGTCTTTGAGCAGACATATTACATTGTCACAACGCTTTGGAATGGTCATGGGGTAACGTTTCACCAAAATCGTGAATACAACGTAAAGAAAACATACAGAAGCAGTAAGTCCTGCTCAGATCGCCGGTTTCCATGGCGCCATAGGTTCCATCGGCGTCAAGGCTACTCGCGCTCACCGACGCCATACTCTTTGACATGGCGAAGGGTTTGCCTTCCTCTTCTCTCACTGGTGTGTAAATGCATCCACTCCGCTGGCAATAGGACGAGGAATCAGTTTGAGTGGTGACATAGAGGAGAGAGGGAATGTGCAAGACGTGTGGGGGGATGGGAAACGTAGACTTCCCCATTCATTCCAAGCATCCCTCCGTCTCAGTCCTAAATCCATCTGAACCTGACAGCCACCGTTCCGGTGGTTATCATTCTTGTCTTGCATGGCGGCGTTTTAAGAAAATATTTTGATAGACAGGACAAAATGAAATCAGCATAAAACTTTAGTTAATGTGGTAATTCCATAACTGTAAAAAGATGCATTAGGGTCGAGTACGGTCTCAAACGTTTCTTCGTTGATTTAAAGAGATTCTTATTACATCTTCGCAAATTTAATAGCCATTTTTTGAAAATAAGTGACCGTTGAAATGATCTACGGCTATGCTCCCCTCGGTAGGCAAACTACCATGTCATAAATTTTTCAAGACTCCAAAGGTCGATTAACTTATATAACGTCAAGCACGTCATCATGTTCACAGGTACATTTGCTCCAGTTCTTTTTGTTGATGGACGTAATTGCATGCGCGTGGCTGTTCGCACACTCCCTCACATTCCATATCGTTTTCCCCTGAACTTTGCAGTCACAACTCATTCACACTCACGAGTCACCATCGCGTCCGGGGTTACTGGGTGGTCTGCTGAGCTCACCTACATCATGGCATGGCACTGCAATCGGGGATGGGGGTGGTGGTTGGTTGGAGCAGGAGGGAGAGAGGAGAGGAAAAAAGGGGGGAAGGGGGAGGGGGAAGGGGGGGGGTGGAGGGGGGGGGGAGAAGCACAATTTCAGAAGCAAATTGCAAGTGATGCTGAGTTTAGAAACAGGAGAGTTGAAGAAAACTGTGAGACCAAAAGTGGAAGTGAAGCCAATGAGAGGTGCACATGTACAGCTGGGAATGGAGCATACAAAGGTGCACATGCACAGCTGGGAATGGAGCATACAAAGGTGCACATGCACAGCTGGGAATGGAGCATACAAAGGTGCACATGTACAGCTGGGAATGGAGCATACAAAGTAAAAAATATGCCATGCAAGACGGTAAAACAAGCAGAGAATAAGACAAGGAACGAAAAACTCTAACAGAAGAAAGAAGATAGTAGGGAAAGAGGGGCAGAAAAACGAGACATCTTAGCGGCATGATGAGGGACGACAAGATGAGTGCTGATACTGCCAAAGTGCAACGTAGAGTGGCGCAGTGCGCACAGTGTCAACAGGAGAAAGGACAATGCTGTTTGAAGGAGGCAGATACAATTACAGCTAAGAAGAAGCAGATAGATGAGAGAGAGAGAGAGATAGAGAGAGTGAGAGGGAGAGAGAGAGAGAGAGAGAGAGAGAGAGCGGGAGGGAGAGAGAGAGAGATGTAGTAGCCAACTGGTACAGAGGCAGGGGAGGCTGCAGTCAGACCACGTAGACTACGTAGCCTGCAGGGTGTGAGGTGGGGGTGGAGGAGGGGGGTGGCGGAGGCTGGGGGTGGCAGGCCACAAAGGGATGGGCCATGGGGGCGTGGCCACTGTGTACACATTGCGGTCACCAGGCAGCGACACACATCAGCATCACACACACACACACACACACACACACACACAGACGACAGCAGTCACAGACGCAGAGAGGCAGGCAGCCATACAGGCAGGCAGAGCAGTATCCACGCTAGCATAGGAAAGCAGGGAGTGTAGCTGACTTTTAACGTCTGAAGGCATCGTAATAGAGAGCACGTAGATATCCTATTCATGAACAGAACTGCCCCGGAGACTGGTACGAAGAAGGCAGTGGGTTACGCAGGCAGGCAGGCAGGCAGGCAGGCAGGCAGGCGGGCGGGCGGGCAGGCAGGCGGGCGGGCGGACAGGCGAGCGGGCAGGCAGGCAGGCTAGAAGGCAGCGCCTGACCGAAGAAGGAAGCGGACTTGATAAGCACAACACCTGTAAATCTGTAAGCTACTGCGCTGAAAAGTCTGACTTTCCCTCGTTCCCAAGGGAGACCAGACAGGTAAGTGATGCATTTGCTTCCTAAATGTGAAAAACGAGAAAGGTACTGTGTGAAAGTCTGGCCATACGAATGATACTAATTTCATTTCTTGTCTGTGCCTGACTGCGATACTGCGCATGGTAATACCTTTTGTAAAGCTGTTCCATGAAAAACGCATAGCAAGACACTAAGTCATGTATACGTGGTGGAAAGGAGTCTATGAACTCCACTCGTGTCACAGAAAATGCTGCCATTCTTCAGATCCCTGTTCAGGATTCTGGAGCAAACGTGCTAAAATAGGGAAGGAGGAATGGAATGAAAATATCGTGAATATGGCTTAGGCAGAAAGAATCATTCAAGCACAAAACAGATTTTACTTTCCACTCAAAAAACGTCTGAGGTATGGAGCATACAGTGGTATCCTTGTCCCTCTAATCAGCGGCCGCTGAAAGTCTGCGCGACAGTGGAAAGGAGGGATTTCCAAGGGCGGGGGATGAGGGAGAGGGATTTCCAAGGGCGGGGGATGAGGGAGAGGGATTTCCAAGGGCGGGGGATGAGGAGAGGGGGTCTGATTTATGATGTTCTTGGCTTTTATCAGCGGGAACGTTGCAAGAGCTTAGGGGCAACTCTGCTATATTTGCGTGCATTTGTCATTTCAACCTCTGTATGCGCACACTCTTGTGAGACCATGCGTGCACATTCCCGTGATTTCAGGCACAGCCAGTTACCGACAACGGCTACTCTTTGATTCTGGCGTGTTTCCATAATGTTACAGGAGAACAGACAATTAGACAGATTTGTATTCTGATTAAAGAGAATGGGCGAGAGCAGAACGGAAAAGAACGTCCTGGAATAGAATCGACCCTAATTTCGCATTTTAGCAGTTATGAATGTTGCAAAAGTAGGCAGCACCATTATCTTGGGTATTTTTGCCCAAATCTATACTTCTGTCTATCCATTCATCCATTGGTCCGACTATCTGTCCACCTCTGCATCCATCCGTTCGTCTGTCCATTAATCTATTCATTCAATCGTTCATTCATTAGTACATTCGTCATTCTCCATCTTTTAATTCATCTTTTTTTAATTCTCTGCCTCCATCTCTCCGATCTGACCGCCCATCCACCTGTCCGTCCGTCTGTCCATCCGTCCATCCGTCCGTCCGTCTGTCCGTCTCTCTGTCCGTCCGTCCGTCCGTCCGTCCGTCCGTCAGTCAGTCAGTCCGTCCGTCCGTCCGTCAGTCCGTCCGTCCGTCCGTCAGTCCGTCCGTCCGTCCGTCCGTCCTTCCGTCCGTCCGTCCGTCCGTCCGTCCATCCGTCAGTCTGTCCGTCTGTCTCTCTCTCTCTCTCTCTCTCTCTCTCTCTCTCTCTCTCTCTCTCTCTCTCTCTCTCTCTCTCTCTCTCTCCCTCTCTCTCTCTCTCACTGGGTGTGCACAATATGTATAAAGAAGGGTAACTTACGACTACTTTAAAGTATACCTTTCAATTATTTCATTAACTTGAAATGCACCCCAAGTAACTCTGCCTCTTCATTGCACTTTTATTCGCGTTCTTTTGTCGTCGTGGCAACAGAGCTTGATGCCTTTGAATGACACAATAGAACAACCCACATGTTTACCGACCTACCTACCAGCCAACCCATACACCGACAGTGAGGAAGATCTGGCTAGCAAGCAGGTAGGCAAGCAGGCAGGTAGAGAGACATACACACACAGACGCTGAGACAGTCACGTATATAAGTCGGAAAGACATGCACACAGAAACATTCACAGACCGACACCCAGCAAGCCAGCCAGCCGGCCGGGCAGGCAGGCAGGCAGACAGACAGGCAGGCAGGCAGGCAGGCAGGCAGGCAAGCAGGCAGGCAGGTAGGCAGGCAGGCAGGCAGGCAGACAGACAGGCAGGCAGGCAGGCAGACAGGCGGACGGACAGGCAGGCAGGCAGACGAACAGGCAGGCAGGCAGGCAGGCAAGAGCACATGCACATTCATGCACATTCATGCACACTCATGCATATGGGCACGTGCGCGCGCGCACGCACACGCACGCACACACACACACACGCACACACACACACACACGCACACACACACACACGCACGCACGCACACACACACACACACGTACACACACACACGCATGGACGCATTCACGCGCACATGGATGAGTAGATGATCCAGGGAAATAAAACTACAAGAGAAAAGTATGTGATATTCCGAAATCGCTTTGATATATGCAAGAAGCCATCTGATGCATTTTTCTGCACCGGGATTGATCTGCTAGCATTGCAGCACAGGATGGGTGTCTCTTCCCTGTGCAAATTTACACAAGCACACGGCAAGCGGTCGGGCTATCATTAAGGAGGAACATTTGAGGTAAATACCACACCTCTTTTGGCAAACCTTGCCACTCCTGCAAAATGTCCTTCCCCGATTTTCTCTCGGGGGCAGTTGCGACAACTTTTGCTCAAGCTGGAGAGCTCACAGCCAGACATGTCTAGTGTCTGTCCCGAAAAACAGGGAACGAGCTCTTGAATCGACCCTTCAAGTGCCTTGTTTGATAAGCGAAGAATATAGCTTCTCCATGTGTCATTTTCTGCGGGCAAGCAAAGACCCTATACAATAAGATGGTTCATCCGGCACTCGGCCTATATAAAACATGATGACGGAGCTGACCGTGGCGCCCCAAGCGGAATCGGTGACGCTCGAGTCAACGAAGACAACTTCCACATACCGCGTGAGCGATGCATGTTGGCAATTAAGCGCTCTTTGCCACTCACACTAAGCGGAATGTCACATTAAGAGGGTTGATTTCAGTCATACAATGAACTGAAGGAAAATTAAAAGGTTGTGGCTATTTCAGACACTGACTATAGAGCGAGCGCACTGCTTAATTTTACATTACTCGTTCGTCGTACCTCGAGCTTTTTCTGAACTCATCTTGAACAATTTTTATGCGAGATTTTAAATCAGACAAACATGAAAACCTTACTCCAACTAACTTTCAAAGGCAAGGAGGTGACCATTGCAGTGCGAATAACTGTGTTAACTCGCGCTATGCCTGTCCACAGAAGTCGTAGTCGTGATTAGCCGGTCAAAAATGTCGACCACGAAGAAGAAATCAAGGCAAGGAGGTGTCCATTGCAGTGCGATTAACTGTGTTAACTCGCGCTATGCCTGTCCACAGAAGTCGTTTTTTAGTTTTCCGTGGAAAAGTAAAGAGAGGTAAGTAATGATTATATAAATGTGTTTTGAGCTAAGCGCAATAAAATACAGAACTTGAAGTGTAATCTAAATCTGCTGAACTGGTGGAGGAAGCTTGTGGCTTTTGCTTTTGTAGGTGTGCCGATATTTGTTTTCGAAAATCTGCTGATTTAGTCACGTCAGCACCTCAGCAAATCAGCAGTCTTGATAATGAATGATTCACGTTAGATGATAAATATCGCCTTGAGGCTTGATCACAATTGAGTGATTCTGAATCAGAGTTGAAGAGTTTTGGCAACTCTTGCCTTGGTCATCTCTTGAAAAAATATTTGTTCATATGCTGATGTTGTAATGCATGAAAAAAGAATTCATTCAGTGTGAGTGTAACTAGCATTTTCCTTTATCTTGATAGGATTTTTTTTCAGCTTGTGGTTGGGTTTTTTTTCATTGTGCTTATTGGTTGTTGATGGGGGGAACTTCAATTACTTCAACAGAAACTAAATTCCAGTAAACTGTTCAACAAATGCACTTTTGCTGATTTATTCTGGTTCATAACACATCCAAAATAAATTCTATGGCCAAGAACAATCCACAAACAGACTTGAAAGGAATACTTACATACAAAATCTTCCAATTAATATTATATTACATACAAGAATACTTAAGTTAATGATTTTCTTATCATGAAAGCAAGGCAAATCAAGTCAGCATCTTCATAACTGGCAAGTAAATGGCTCACATGATACAGTTGCTCCATACATAAAAGAAGACTATTAGTTCTTTGCACAATCTTTCTATAAATGCCTTAGCTTAATGCTATGAGAATTTGTGATTCTTAACTTCAAGTTATACAGAGCTTTGAAATATCACATGTGTACACAGTGACACACACATGCCCTCTGCATGTCTGGTGGTGTAGGTAATCACTGACCGATCATTAAAAAAATTTCCATTACCATGATCATGAATCAAAGATTGAGGAAATTGCTGTGAACTATGCAATCCAGAGAAGAAAATAATACAGACTAGAAGTTACCCAAGTACATTAATGTCATTAATAAAAACAAATCATCAGTGCTTTCACCTTTTTTTTCAAACTTCAGCAACTTCAAAAACACTCATTTATATTCAATAGCAGGGCATGATCTGCCCATGTTTACAAAGCTTACAGTTACTATGGCATCAGTAGTCCTTGACATTGCAGTTTCTGCATACAATTTTTGTTTGCGAAAATGTTGATGAGTATTAAATTAATGATGCATGTGGAATTTATTATAGTGAATAATAGTGGCCAAAACATTTCATCGCAATGAATAAACGCAACCGATCATAGCAGGAATGAAAAAAAAGGTCATAAAGATAAACAAAACTTACAAACACTATGCCGGAAAGCTAGCATAATAAAATGCAAGCACGTAGGTTTTACAAACATGACAGTTGACACATGGCAACTCGCTTTGTGGAGATGAGCATTATTGAAGTTGAAAACTAGTTATGTAGTTTTTTATTAAATTTGTTGATACAGTGGAGTCCACTTATAGTCAACTCTGTTATTGTGGTTTTCCTGTTATTGTGAACAGTTTTTAATTTGGTTGTCTATTTGCACGTGACCGTGTATCTAGTGCCCAGGCTATTTGCACGTGACCGTATATCAAGTGACCATGCAGGCTGTTTACACGGCAAGTTATTTTCACCGCAAGCAATACGGAAATCATGAAATCTGCATTTTTTTGCTTACAATATCTGTTTGTGTTTCCCTACTACAGTAGATCTATGCAATTCTATAGTAATAAACATAAAATTACACGGCATGAGCCATGACCGTACTCAGTAAATCCTTCTATCTCGCTACTATCGCATCGAGCGGCCAGCAAAAGTAGGCCTACAGATACTGTGTTTACTTCCTCATTATTCGGGAATGGTTTCTTTAAAAGTTAGTTGGAGTAAGGTTTTCATGTTTGTCTGATTTAAAATCTCGCATAAAAATTGTTCAAGATGAGTTCAGAAAAAGCTCGAGGTACGACGAACGAGTAATGTAAAATTAAGCAGTGCGCTCGCTCTATAGTCAGTGTCTGAAATAGCCACAACCTTTTAATTTTCCTTCAGTTCATTGTATGACTGAAATCAACCCTCTTAATGTGACATTCCGCTTAGTGTGAGTGGCAAAGAGCGCTTAATTGCCAACATGCATCGCTCACGCGGTATGTGGAAGTTGTCTTCGTTGACTCGAGCGTCACCGATTCCGCTTGGTGGCGCGCGTGACCCTCATTTCGCAGGAAGTGACCGGATGAACCATCTTATTGTATAGGGTCTTTGGGGCAAGCCAGAACGTGGAAGACATATGATAGGTTAGTCATACACGAGCTGTGTTAAGGAGAGATGCAGATACATTGAAAAAATCAAATGTGCGTACATTTTCAATCCTTGTTTGGATTTGATTCATGCATCAGTTTAAGACAGTAAGAAGGATCTAGAAGTTAGAACAGAGTTAATTTTTCCTGGTTTCTCAGATGTGAGAGTTCGTCGAGCACTAAGACCAACACGGCAACGTTGGGTCCATTGTACTCCACCTCGATGCTCTGATGAAACGCACTGTGCAGACCAGCAATGAATGTATGCGACGTGTTCGACAGATGTGTTGCACTTGTACTATGCTGCTGTAGTCAATACATCTTGAAAGCTACACATTTTGGACTTGATGCACCAGCCGTCTGAGGGTTGGGGGTAAAAATAGACCCACCACGTCTCCCTACAGACCCACCACGTCTCCCTACAGACCCACCACGTCTCCCTACGTTATTCTTAAGAGGCGAATAACTCGGGGAATCTTGACTTGAAACGCTGTCACTCAAACCTGTTATTGTGATTTGTATTATCAATAGCCTTACAGAGCCTATACGTACTGATAGGCGATTAAACTTCATCATCGTCGTCATTGTCCTCCTCCTCAACAGTAGCAGCAGCAGCAGCAGCAACATCGTCGTCGTCGTCATCATCACTAGTAGCAGCAGCAACATCATTTTAATGCTTCAAAGCACCTAAACTTACACAACAGCAACGATTTCAAAGTAACTGAGAGTAAAGATTTATTGCTCTAATATGCAGTTAGAGCTGGCGATGGAGGAATTATGGGGGGGGGGGGGGGTTGTGATCATCTCCACCAGCCCTTTCGCCACAGTGCAGCGCCTCGAACACGGTGGGCGGATGTTGCTGTTGAAGGCTGATTCCCAACCGCCGTGATTAGATGAATTTGCGCAGTGCTGAATGTCTAGTTCGGACGAAGACCTTGAATCCAACAAACAATAGGTAGGGACTTTGTGCTGGATAGCAGATTCTTGTTTAGACCTTCGGCAGAGTTTTGCCACAGCCTCCTTGCAACAACAGGGCCGAGTTTTGTAGCAGGAGCCGCTTGCAAGCAGAGGCCGGTGTCAACATGTGCTAACATTTGATAGCCTTCACATCTGCGCAGGTAAAGGCGCTTCCTAACCCGGCGAGCACTCCGCTCAGGAACTTGTCTGAAGAATAACGACAGATTGCCTTCCGGGAGGTGTCTGCCCGAACCACACAGTCAACTTTCTTTCTTTCTACTTGCACGAGAAACCGCGCAGTATTGTTTATCTCTGTGGCCCAAATATCGACTGGATCCGACCTCGATTTGAATAATAGAGCAATTTTAATGAACTATTGAAGAATCGGTCGCTTTGAAATGCATTTCTACGCTTCCATTGTCTTGCTTCTTGGCTGATGGCTGAACACGCGAGTAGGAGTGAAAGTTGAGACAGTGGCAAAGAAGGAATCATCTCCAGGCGTAAGTTTCACATCTGTTTCGTGGAAATGAGGCGTTGACTGATATTTCCTGTGGGGCTTCCATTGTGGACTGTTGAATCACATATATCCTAATATAGCATTTGACTATAAAGGTTTCGTTGCTTCATGATAATATATGGATTGTGAATCAACGCTTATAGACAGCACGAACTATAAAGAAATATGCTTTTGAAGTCGGATTGATAGAGACAGCAAACTTATTCAGACCAAATATTGCGACTTCACGCTGTTGGATGTTGTTTGCGGTCATGAGCTAGTACAAGTCTGATGAACTCTAACTGGCTCTGCTAGTTTGCCAAAAGGCCTTTGTTTGAATTATGTTGCTCTGTCAGCGATTGTAATCAATCAAACCTTGTTACTTAGGTGGAAGGAGGCACACCGATTGCGCATCGGGATGTTCGCTGGCGGAAAATCGCGCAAGAAGATGCAACATGAAATTGGCTTGTACTTTTCCAAAGGCATGTTGGCCTTCTGTGTGTTGACCGTTCTCTTACTCATTACTGGGATCGAATCCAATCCAGGCCCATGCTCTAACGATGAAATCATGAAAAAATTTAATGAGATGAGTGCGAACTTCAAAAACGATATTGGGGAGATCAAGGCTAGCCTAGCAAATGTCAAAAGTGAAGTACATCAGGTGAGAAATGCATGCGAAGCTCTGAAGGAGTCCTGCGACGAACTGAAAGATTCAACAAACAATGTCAGCATGAAAATTGATGAAATGGAACAGCGACTGATAAACTTCATTCTCAACAAGAAGTAGACAGAGATACACTAGATACTGTGTCATGTGAGAACGAGAAACTAAAGGCTACTGTGGATGGCCTTGAAAACGAGGTTGATGAACCTGAGTCGCGATCACGGTGTGAAAACCCTAGATTCTTTGGCCTCGCTGAAGACGAGAATGATTCTCACGAGCATTGCACAACAACTATTGTGAACTCGCTGAATGAAATTTTCACATTCAAACCATGGTCTGCTGATGACATATCACGTGCTCATCGAGTCGGCAACAGACATAACGCACGAAACCCACGTCACCTCATTGCCGGGTTCACCCGCTGGAGCGATGTCGATGGTATTCTCAAAAATCATGAGGCCAGAGAGCGGATGAGAAAGGCAGGATTGCGCATCAGCACTGATCTAACTCGTCGCCAGATAGCGCAGGTCAAAGAAGCCCAGGCAAGAGGCAAGTTTGCCTACTTCAAAAGGGGTCGACTGGTGATAGAAGATCGTCACAACATCAATGGAGCAAGCGGCGGTACCAGTACAAGCACAGCAGCTCGAGGGGTCGCGGCGGCAGAGATGGAGGACCACAAACGCGCAGTCGCACCGCTGGTGGAAACTTTGGGTCGGGCGTCGATGACGCCCACGCCTTTGATCCTTCTCACTCTTGGAAGCATCGGGAAGTTCACCTGCATGGGGATTCGCCGACGATGACCAGAAGGCAAGATGACGACGTAAGAACTCAGGTTTCTGAACTGACTTTAATGTTGGAATGTCGAAGGTCTTATTTCCAAATTGAACTTTCCGGAATTTGTTTCTTATGTTGAGGTTTGTCACTTTGCCTCACAAAGACATTTATCGAGTATCTACCGGATAACATATTTCCGAATTTTGAAGTGTTTATCTCGCCAGCAAAGAAATTGTCAAGTATGGGAAGAAGATCAGGTGGAGTACTATGTTTAGTTAGGGAAGAAGTCGCATCTTCTTCTTCTTTTTCTTCTTCTCGTTCGCAGTGGCTATACTGTTAATCCGGTGTGGGTAATGAATGTCGTCGTTTTCTCCAACTCGTCGCGGCTGCCATATAGTTTGGTCTGCAGGGGAGTTGGTGACAGCCACACTTGCCTCCTTTCTTCTTCAAGTAAGGGACAGGTCTGGAGTATGTGTTCTGCTGTTTGGTCTTCCAGACCACATGCGCATGTTGGTGATGGGGCCAGCCTGTACTTTCGGTTCATGTGAGCATTGAGCCTGTTGTGGCCGGTGCGCAGCCTGACAAGGACGACGTGCTGCTCTCTGGACATCAAGTGGTATTCGTCTCTGTTTGTCCTCGGCCTCATCAATGCCTTGATGACGGTCTTTCGCTCACTATAGCTGACACTATTTTCAAGTTGTTCTTCCTGGGCTCCTTCTTTCGCCAGCTCGTCTGCCCTTTCGTTTCCTGGAATCCCACAGAGGGCTGGTATCCACTGGAGAACAACTCTTCTGGTTTGTCCGACCCTCTGAAATGCTTTGGTCAGCTGGGAGAGTTTTCCTTTCTCTAGGGCCTGGAGGACTGATAGGGCGTCTGAGAGGAAGACTACTTGGTAGCATGGGTCTGGAGAATCCTGTACCATGAAGGCCGCCTGCATGAGTGCTTCCGCTGTGACAGCTGTGACAACTGAATCTGGTAGGCTATTCCAGGTTGTGATGATGCGCTGTGAGAAGAAGTTTTTCCTGATGTTCAGCCGAAAACTATCTTTATGGAGTTTCAGCGAGTTACCACGCAGGAAAGGATATAGTACAATGGACAATATATTCACTCTTTATGGTATTATAGAAAGGTATTTAGGAAGAAGAAAACAGGTGTATGCAGCTTTCATTGATTTCTGCAAGGCCTTTGACAGCGTACCAAGAGATGCGCTTTTTACTATCCTAAGACGGAAAGGCATTAACGGGAAAATGCTTCATATACTAAAATCTATGTATTGCTGTCTTCGAAGCTGTGTGAGATGCCCGGATGAGTACACAGACTATTTTGAATGTATCTCGGGATTGAAACAGGGGGGCAAATGCTCGCCGATTCTTTTTTCCTATGTGGTAGGGGAGGTAGCTGCGAAGAGACTGAGAGGTTACCCAAAAGAGCAGGCATGGCATCCAATTATTACCTAATGATACAACTGTCTATATCCTCCTCTTTGCGGATGATGTCGTGGTCTTGTCTGATACACCCATGGGTCTACAGAACCAGTTAAATAACCTAGAAGCTGCTGCTGTGTCTGTGGGGTTGAAAATTAATATGACCAAATCGAAGGTAATGGTATTCCGTCTTGGAGGTCGTCTGGCAGCCCATGGACATTGGCATGTTGGAGGAGAAAAACTAGAGGTAGTAAATCAGTATTACTATTTAGGATGCAGATTTTCTACGAAACTGTCCTACAATGCAACGCAAAAGAGGTTAAAGGTAAGGTGGCAGTAGTGCAAGCTATGAAACCTATAAAGAAAATAATTATGTACATCCCCAAAGGTCATCTTCAAGGTATTTGATGCTCAAATCCAACCAATTCTGCTTTATGGTGCTGAGATATGGGGGTTGAGCAGCTGCGAAGAGACTGAGAGAGTACATCTATATATGCTGAAAATGTTTCTCAACGTGTCCAAAAGAACTCCTAGTCTGATGGTTTATGGTGATACAGGCCGTTATCCATTGTACATTTTGGCAATACTACGCTGTGCAAAATACTGGCTACGGATACTGAAGATGAATGATAAAAGATTACCGAAAAGGTATACCAAATGATGATAGGTACTGGAAATGCAAATTATTGTTGGGCCATAAAATTGAGAGATATATTATCTGGTTATGGCTTTGATGAGGTATGGAGACAACAAACAGTTCATGACGAAAGGTCCTTTTTGAAAGAATTAAAATACAAACTGATATGTCGCTGGTTGGAACACTCAGTTGTTAACAAGAGAGAGGTACTCTCTATGCAAGGTGTTCAAATCCAATCACAACATGGAGCAATATTTGTATGACTTAGACAAACCTATCTTCAGAGATTTGTATATACGGTTTCGTTTGGGTGTAAGTGAACTCTTTGTACATCGATATAGATATAGTGAGCCACCTTTTTTATTATGCCGCAGCTGCAACGAAAGTGAAGAGAATGAAATGCATTTTCTGTTCACATATCCAGCATATGAAGATTTAAGGATGAAATGCCTGCACTTTTGTATAGGACTCACCATGCAAGACATGCAGCTAGCAGTATGTTTTTCAAGTGAGGAGAGGGAAAGAGTGAGATGTGTGAGCTCTTATTTCAATCATTTTAGAGAAGGTCTCTATCATTAGAAAATGTTTGATTCTGAGTCAATATACTGGGCCGATGGCCTCTACAATAAAGTGGTCGTTCGTTCGTGCGTTCCATTGGTTTTTTCACTAGCTATAAATGTGAACATGTGACTCTTTTTTAAAAAAAAGGTGAGGTTTCATCCTTCATACTGGACCATGCTATATACAGCCATGTGAAGAACTTCTCGCACGGCAAATGAGTCGGCACTCAAATCGTGACGAGGGACACTTTTGCATTGGACTGGCGGGTCTCCAGCTCGGTTCAAAGATGGCCAAACAGTGCGGGAAGGTGCGGCCTCATGAGCGGGTGCAGAGACATCCCCCTGCATGGCAATCAGGCGGGGGTGATTCACGGGGGGAGAATGAGGCGAGACCGGGTCCCGGGCCCGGTGAATCACTTGACTAGTGCATGACTATCACCTGCTGCAGTCTGCAAGCAACAGCCCAGGTGCCACTACCGGTAGAGAGCCCTCTGGTAGGTATTGGGTCAGTGCATGCTGCGCCATAGTGCACGCACTGTCAGCCCCTCCCCGTTGATACGGCAGGGCTGTGTTCTTCATTTACCATTATCTTAATCGAAGCTTCTCCCTTGTTGTTCGCACTCTCAGTGTGGCCAAGATTGCTGCGAGGTGTCTACGTGTCTTGTCATGTTATGAAATGTTGAGGTTAGTCATTCTGAATTCTTATCCAACTATGTAAACGTCTGTGTGTCGCCTGCTCATAATAGCTTGTATGATATTTAATAAATCACCCTAGTTTCTTTTTAAGCAAAATAAAGACCACCAAATTTCTCGACATCAAAATCTTTGAGTCTACCAAAATTTGATTCAAAGAGAGGAGGCTTGAAAGTTCTATCCGCTTTGTAGCAAACTTTATACCACTTTCACGAACAAAAGAAAACGCGTTACACAATGAAAAGTGGTGAATGGACGATGAAATAATCTTGTTTTAACACGCAAAGACATTTTGGGAGATTAATTGGTTGTAGTGTTCATACTCTTAAACGCACCCCCATACCTCACAAGAATGGCAACACGGACCAATAACGAGACAGAGGTAGACAATATCTACCTTATTGGCCAGATAAACCCTTAGTGGAAACAGTAACCTGTCCTCATGAGAATACAGTCCAATTGTTGTGCTACATGTATGTGACTTTTTGGAGAATCAAGCAGATCACGATCCTATCTTCAGCACGACACCACAAAAGCAGATTTGCATCAGACACACGTCCTGTGTGATGTTAACACACAATTCTATGCGTGTGGGACTGGTTCTGCCACTTGTGTTGCTCTGTAAGTGTATGCACCCAGGTGTGGGTGATGTGTGTCGGAGTTTAGCCCCTCGCAACCTCAACGGACACAGTGGTAAGAGGCACTCA
The DNA here is from genome assembly GCA_034096865.1 of Theodoxus fluviatilis. NCBI lineage: Eukaryota > Metazoa > Mollusca > Gastropoda > Cycloneritida > Neritidae > Theodoxus > Theodoxus fluviatilis. Next base: position 19,094 of record JAWQFJ010002974.1, on the reverse strand, counting down.
CGTTAAATATACAATGGCAGGGGTGTTTATCCTGATGATAATCTTCTGTTTGCATACTCCACATCTTACGTCTTACGTTCTGCGTGACTGTGCCTGGCTAGCGGGTTCTTCTCCTCTGTCTGCCCGCATGCACCACTAGTCTATTGCACCTATTGCTACATATGTGTGTAAAAAAATGTCCCATCAACAAATGGTCTGTCTGTCGTTTGCGTGGTGCCTCTAATTGACTGGTGTGTNNNACGCACGAAACCCACGTCACCTCATTGCCGGGTTCACCCGCTGGAGCGATGTCGATGGTATTCTCAAAAATCATGAGGCCAGAGAGCGGATGAGAAAGGCAGGATTGCGCATCAGCACTGATCTAACTCGTCGCCAGATAGCGCAGGTCAAAGAAGCCCAGGCAAGAGGCAAGTTTGCCTACTTCAAAAGGGGTCGACTGGTGATAGAAGATCGTCACAACACCAATGGAGCAAGCGGCGGTACCAGTACAAGCACAGCAGCTCGAGGGGTCGCGGCGGCAGAGATGGAGGACCACAAACGCGCAGTCGCACCGCTGGTGGAAACTTTGGGTCGGGCGTCGATGACGCCCACGCCTTTGATCCTTCTCACTCTTGGAAGCATCGGGAAGTTCACCTGCATGGGGATTCGCCGACGATGACCAGAAGGCAAGATGACGACGTAAGAACTCAGGTTTCTGAACTGACTTTATTATGTTGGAATGTCGAAGGTCTCATTTCCAAATTGAACTTTCCGGAATGTGTTTCTTATGTTGAGGGTTGTCACTTTGCCTCACAAAGACATTTATCGAGTATCTACCGGATAACATATTTCCGAATTTTGAAGTGCTTATCTCGCCAGCAAAGAAATTGTCAAGTATGGGAAGAAGATCAGATGGAGTACTATGTTTAGTTAGGGAAGAAGTCGCATCTTCTTCTTCTTTTTCTTCTTCTCGTTCGCAGTGGCTATACTGTCAATCCGGTGTGGGTAATGAATGTCGTCGTTTTCTCCAACTCGTCGCGGCTGCCATATAGTTTGGTCTGCAGGGGAGTTGGTGACAGCCACACTTGCCTCCTTTCTTCTTCAAGTAAGGGACAGGTCTGGAGTATGTGTTCTGCTGTTTGGTCTTCCAGACCACATGCGCATGTTGGTGATGGGGCCAGCCTGTACTTTCGGTTCATGTGAGCATTGAGCCTGTTGTGGCCGGTGCGCAGCCTGACAAGGACGACGTGCTGCTCTCTGGACATCAAGTGGTATTCGTCTCTGTTTGTCCTCGGCCTCATCAATGCCTTGATGACGGTCTTTCGCTCACTATAGCTGACACTATTTTCAAGTTGTTCTTCCTGGGCTCCTTCTTTCGCCAGCTCGTCTGCCCTTTCGTTTCCTGGAATCCCACAGAGGGCTGGTATCCACTGGAGAACAACTCTTCTGGTTTGTCCGACCCTCTGAAATGCTTTGGTCAGCTGGGAGAGTTTTCCTTTCTCTAGGGCCTGGAGGACTGATAGGGCGTCTGAGAGGAAGACTACTTGGTAGCATGGGTCTGGAGAATCCTGTACCATGAAGGCCGCCTGCATGAGTGCTTCCGCTGTGACAGCTGTGACAACTGAATCTGGTAGGCTATTCCAGGTTGTGATGATGCGCTGTGAGAAGAAGTTTTTCCTGATGTTCAGCCGAAAACTATCTTTATGGAGTTTCAGCGAGTTACCACGCAGGAAAGGATATAGTACAGTGGACAATATATTCACTCTTTATGGTATTATAGAAAGGTATTTCGGAAGAAGAAAACAGGTGTATGCAGCTTTCATTGATTTCTGCAAGGCCTTTGACAGCGTACCCAGAGATGCGCTTTTTACTATCCTAAGACGGAAAGGCATTTAACGGGAAAATGCTTCATATACTAAAATCTATGTATTGCTGTCTTCGAAGCTGTGTGAGATGCCCGGATGGGTACACAGACTATTTTGAATGTATCTCGGGATTGAAACAGGGGGGCAAATGCTCGCCGATTCTTTTTTCCTATGTGGTAGGGGAGGTAGCAAGAGAGGTTACCCAAAAGAGCAGGCATGGCATCCAATTATTACCTAATGATACAACTGTCTATATCCTCCTCTTTGCGGATGATATCGTGGTCTTGTCTGATACACCCATGGGTCTACAGAACCAGTTAAATAACCTAGAAGCTGCTGCTGTGTCTGTGGGGTTGAAAATTAATATGACCAAATCGAAGGTAATGGTATTCCGTCTTGGAGGTCGTCTGGCAGCCCATGGACATTGGCATGTTGGAGGAGAAAAACTAGAGGTAGTAAATCAGTATTACTATTTAGGATGCAGATTTTCTACGAAACTGTCCTACAATGCAACGCAAAAGAGGTTAAAGGTAAGGTGGCAGTAGTGCAAGCTATGAAACCTATAAAGAAAATAATTATGTACATCCCCAAAGGTCATCTTCAAGGTATTTGATGCTCAAATCCAACCAATTCTGCTTTATGGTGCTGAGATATGGGGGTTGAGCAGCTGCGAAGAGATTGAGAGAGAACATCTATATATGCTGAAAATGTTTCTCAACGTGTCCAAAAGAACTCCTAGTTTGATGGTTTATGGTGATACAGGCCGTTATCCATTGTACATTTTGGCAATACTACGCTGTGCAAAATACTGGCTATGGATACTGAAGATGAATGATAAAAGATTACCGAAAAGGTATACCAAATGATGATAGGTACTGGAAATGCAAATTATTGTTGGGCCATAAAATTGAGAGATATATTATCTGATTATGGCTTTGATGAGGTATGGAGACAACAAACGGTTCATGTCGAAAGGTCCTTTTTGAAAGAATTAAAATACAAACTGATATGTCGCTGGTTGGAACACTCAGTTGTTAACAAGAGAGAGGTACGCTCTATACAAGGTGTTCAAATTGAATCACAACATGGAGCAATATTTGTATGACTTAGACAAACCTATCTTCAGAGATTTGTATATACGGTTTCGTTTGGGTGTAAGTGAACTCTTTGTACATCGATATAGATGTAGTGAGCAACCTTCTTTATTATGCCGCAGCTGCAACGAAAGTGAAGAGATTGAAATGCATTTTCTGTTCACATATCCAGCATATGAAGATTTAAGGATGAAATGCCTGCACTTTTGTATAGGACTCACCATGCAAGACAGCCTAGCAGTATGTTTTTCAAGTGAGGAGAGGGAAAGAGTGAGATGTGTGAGCTCTTATTTCAATCATTTTAGAGAAGGTCTCTATCATTAGAAAATGTTTGATTCTGAGTCAATATACTGGGCCGATGGCCTCTACAATAAAGTGGTCGTTCGTTCGTGCGTTCCATTGGTTTTTTCACTAGCTATAAATGTGAACATGTGACTCTTTTTTAAAAAAAAGGTGAGGTTTCATCCTTCATACTGGACCATGCTATATACAGCCATGTGAAGAACTTCTCGCACGGCAAATGAGTCGGCACTCAAATCGTGACGAGGGACACTTTTGCATTGGACTGGCGGGTCTCCAGCTCGGTTCAAAGATGGCCAAACAGTGCGGGAAGGTGCGGCCTCATGAGCGGGTGCAGAGACATCCCCCTGCATGGCAATCAGGCGGGGGTGATTCACGGGGGGAGAATGAGGCGAGACCGGGTCCCGGGCCCGGTGAATCACTTGACTAGTGCATGACTATCACCTGCTGCAGTCTGCAAGCAACAGCCCAGGTGCCACTACCGGTAGAGAGCCCTCTGGTAGGTATTGGGTCAGTGCATGCTGCGCCATAGTGCACGCACTGTCAGCCCCTCCCCGTTGATACGGCAGGGCTGTGTTCTTCATTTACCATTATCTTAATCGAAGCTTCTCCCTTGTTGTTCGCACTCTCAGTGTGGCCAAGATTGCTGCGAGGTGTCTACGTGTCTTGTCATGTTATGAAATGTTGAGGTTAGTCATTCTGAATTCTTATCCAACTATGTAAACGTCTGTGTGTCGCCTGCTCATAATAGCTTGTATGATATTTAATAAATCACCCTAGTTTCTTTTTAAGCAAAATAAAGACCACCAAATTTCTCGACATCAAAATCTTTGAGTCTACCAAAATTTGATTCAAAGAGAGGAGGCTTGAAAGTTCTATCCGCTTTGTAGCAAACTTTATACCACTTTCACGAACAAAAGAAAACGCGTTCCACCATGAACTGGTGCATGGACGATGAAATAATCTTTGTGTTTAACACGCAAAGAATATTTTGGGAGATAATATGGTTGTAGTTGTTCATATCTTAAACGCACCCTACCTCACACGACTGGCCACACGTACCAATAACGAGACAGATGTAGACACTCTCTACCTTATTGTGCCGATAACCCTTCGTGTAAACATTAACTTGTCCTCTGAGAATACAGTCCAATTTGTATGTGCTCCATTTATGTGATTTTTTGGAGAATCAAGCAGATCACGATCCTATCTTCAGCACTGACACACAAAAGCAGATTTTGCATCAGTACCCACTGTCCTGTGTGATGTTAACACCAATTCTCTGCGTGTGACTGTTCTGCCACTTGTGTTTGCTCTGTCAGTGTATGCACCCAGGTGTGTGTGTGTGTCGGAGTTTGCCCCTCTCAACCTCACACGTACACAGTGGTCAGAGGCACTCCACGGTAAATATACCATGGCAGGGGTGTATTCCTGATTGTATAATCTTCTGTTTGCATCTCCACATCTTACGTCTTACGTTCTGCCTGTGCCTGTGCCTGTGCTAGCGGTTCTTCTTCCTCTGTCTGCCCGCATGCACCTCTGTCTATTGCACCTATTGCTACTTATGTGTGTAAATCAATGTCCGTCAATCAAATGGTCTGTCTGTCTGTTTGCTTGCTGGTGCATCTAATTGACTGGTGTGTGTGTGTGTGTGTGTGTGAGAGAGAGAGAGAGAGAGAGAGAGAGAGAGATCACACACACACGCACACACACACAAACACACACACTATCACTCACTCCCCTACTATATACATGTACACTTTTTACTTTGTCAGTGGTCTTAAGAAAATTCCCTCCCTCCCTATTGTTTACTTAATTTATTTAATGACTGTCCCCGCATTTCATTACCCTCGGTTTTAGAGCAGATACGTCTCTTCATCAATGCGTGCTGTTATCAGATAGTGTGATGATAATTTCCTATTTGAAAAACCTACATTTCACACATAAAACAAACTAGGAATAGGTGGATGCATGGATGCAGTGGGATGCACTAGTTTGAAACTATGCGCGTGTGCCAGCCCGATTTTAAATAATCACATACTGAGGATGTAACAAAGAAACCAAGTTTTAGAACCTTCATTTCCTCAAAGACTCCATGAAATCAACCATGTCCTTTTGTGTGTGTTTTTTCCCCAGAGCTGCCATGAGTGAAGCTGGTGGAGCAAGGGGAGGGGCGGGCTACGGGGGTAGCACGCCGAACCTGGGCCCTACTGCAGTCTGGGTAAACAACAACAACAACACGCCGCCCTTGCAACAGGTCACAGACCAGCTGGGTGGCCTTCACCTTTCCCAGAACTCCCTGGCCATGAGCTCCGCAGCGCTAAGTACGCCCTTGCAGCAGCACTACTTCACGCTGGCACAGAACAACCCCTCGGGGTAGGTACTTGTATGTTTGTTGTTGGCAGTGCAGCTGTATGCCAGACTCTGGCTACAGTGCCGACAATGGCACAGTGTAGATTACGGTATGGAGTTCCGTAGTTGCTCTTGGAAATTAACTTTTGAGTTGCTTTTTTTATACGTCTGCACCTTTTGCTTTCTGGCCATTTTGCTATTTCTAAATTGACATCGTCAAGATTAACATACCACGGAAGCCGCTTGAAGTCCTCCTCTTCAGCTGGAACCCCTGGCTGCTGGGCATTGGGGCTTGCCCCAGGAACCCCTGGCTGCTGGGCATTGTGGCTTGCCCCAGGAACCCCTGGCTGCTGGGCATTGGGGCTTGCCCCAGGAACCCCTGGCTGCTGGGCATTGGGGCTTGCCCCAGGAACCCCTGGCTGCTGGGCATTGGGGCTTGTCCCAGGAACCCCTGGCTGCTGGGCATTGGGGCTTGTCCCAGGAACCCCTGACTGCTGGGCATTGGGGCTTGTCCCAGGAACCCCTGGCTACTGGGCATTGGCGCTTGCCCCAGGAACCCCTGGCTGCTGGGCATTGGGGCTTGCCCCAGGAACCCTTGGCTGCTGTGCATTGGAGCTTGCCCCAGGAACCCCTGGCTGCTGGGCATTGCGGCTTGCCCCAGGAACCCCTGGCTACTGGGCATTGGAGCTTGCCCCAGGAACCCCTGGCTGCTGGGCATTGTGGCTTGCCCCAGGAACTCCTGGTGCTGGGCATTGGGGCTTGCCCCAGGAACCCCTGGCTGCTGGGCATTGGGGCTTGCCCCAGGAAGCCCTGGCTGCTGGGCATTGGGGCTTGCCCCAGGAACCCCTGGCTGCTGGGCATTGGGGCTTGCCCCAGGAAGCCCTGGCTGCTGGGCATTGTGGCTTGCCCCAGGAACCCCTGGCTGCTGGGCATTGGGGCTTGCCCCAGGAACCCCTGGCTGCTGTGCATTGTGGCTTGCCCCAGGAACCCCTGGCTGCTGTGCATTGGAGCTTGCCCCAGGAACCCCTGGCTGCTGTGCATTGGGGCTTGCCCCAGGAAGCCCTGGCTGCTGGGCATTGGGGCTTGCCCCAGTAGCGGAAGTGGATGATGATGTTAAATTCCTGTTCTTATGCACACATCCATATTAATTCTGATGATGGGAATATTCCAGGAGTTCTCGAAATCCTGTCTGATAATCGGTGATTACGCAATGCAACCATTTCAGCGTTTTCAGTTTGAATGTCGTCGAGCTTATGAAAATATTCACTAAAATATGTTTGCTCACAAGAAGAACAAGAATAGACATTGTCGTTATCTGTTTGCCCTCAGGACAGACACACAGAATCGAAGGACTCCAATCCCTAAGGTTACTTTGGATACTCGTGTAGACTCCAAAAGCTCAGCAGACGGAGATCCTCGCCAAGATGGGGGACATGGAGGGGCTATGGGCGCGTTGTGAAGTCTCTGCATTTAGTTTGCCCAGAAAGCGCAGCCTGCCCAGAAAGAGCAGCCTGCCCTCTGCCTGTCTTCTGCCTGCCCTCTGCCTGTCCTCTGCCTGCCCTCTGCCTGTCTTCTGCCTGTCCTCTGCCTGTCCTCTGTCCCCACCCCTCCGCCCGCCCCCCCTCTGCCGGGTCTGACCTCCACGCCCAGCTACAGCAGCTACAACAGCGGCGCCAGCAACAGCAGCTTGAACAATGGCAGCACTTACAGCAGTAACAGTCTCAACCATCAAGCGCACGACGGCGCCATGCTGCGTGAGCTGCAGGCGCAGATCGAGGCCAGGTCACGTGAGCACCACCACACGCAGGAGCTGGAGGCCAAGGCGCGTGAGCATGGTAGCACTCGTGTAGACTCCAAAAGCTCAGCAGACGGAGATCCTCGCCAAGATGGGGGACATGGAGGGGCTATGGGCGCGTTGTGAAGTCTCTGCATTTAGTCTGCCCAGAAAGCGCAGCCTGCCCAGAAAGAGCAGCCTGCCCTCTGCCTGTCTTCTGCCTGTCCTCTGCTTGTCCTCTGCCTGTCTTCTGCCTGTCTTCTGCCTGTCCTCTGCCTGTCTTCTGCCTGTCTTCTGCCTGTCTTCTGCCTGTCCTCTGCCAGTTTGCAGTCAGTCACAATGACTTTGAAGGCGGGCGTCCTCTTCATCAGCGTCAGTGCTGTCACAGCATCCCCGCTGGTCTCTTGAAGTCATATGACCCTGTTTACGACTCAACGGTCTGGCTTGCACAGAGCAACCCAGTCTTACTTCTTTCAGGCAGTTTCCTGAAGAAAAATCAAGTAGATTTTGGGGAATGCTTGATAGACTACTTGGACGACATACTTACGGCTTCACACATATTGGTTGAGTGGGCGATGACCTCTCTCCTTCATTGAATTGAATAAGTAAATAGGTACATCATAGTGTGACATTCAACACGATTCTATTCGGAGTACTTATGGCCATAGATGTTATGTCAGTCGATACAGACTCCACTGTAGTTTGGGGTAAGAATAGACCCACTGCGTCTCCTCACGTGATTCGTAAAAGGCGAATCACTGTGAAAGGGAGTGTTGACGTGATTATTCTAACCAGCTTCGGTGATTTTCGTGGTTAATGGCTTTACCTAGCCTGCAAAGGCTAATAGGCAGTAAAACTTCATCCATAATTCTTGTTGTCAGTGTGGTTTATTTACGTATATTGTGAGTTGCACATCTGATTCACATCAATCTGTCACTTAATGTGTGTCATGATAACGCTGTTGTTAGTATATAGGTCTTCAATAACGTATTCTTTTGTAAATTTTGTTTCCAAAGAGACTGTCTGAAATTTTAAAAAATGATCAAACGTCCACCGTTGTGTACTACAAAATGCTTCGTGTATAAAAACTAAACATGAATCTCTCATCACGCCACCATTCATTCATTCATTAATTCATTCATTTTGTCTTTAAACAGAAGAGTTGTCTTTTCCAGAGTTTCGGTCTGTAATATGTCCCATTGCTCGTTAAGAAACCCTTAAAATTTTATTTTATATGTTTAGTTTGGTATACACGATCGCGTATGTACGAATGCGCGCACATACATTCATGCGTTAACAAAATACTTGCAAAAGGCCTCATGCGCATGTATGAATTGCTGGAGTTTTACACAAAACAGTCAAACACAGACTATTAAAAAAAACATGGCAAGCTGTCTCATTCTTCACCCTCCTGTTGACCAAATTCTCATTCATCTGTGCCCAGGTTGCAGATGGGAACGAGTCAGCTGCAGTCGCCTCCCCTGACGAACGGGTTCCACCAGCAGGTGGCTAGCCAGGGAGCTGGGGGGCTGTCCCTGCCTCTGCAGTCCGCCACACCCCTCGCCGCCCCCGTCCACGCGCCGCTCAGCTTCTCCATCAGCCTGCCTCAACTGGGGAGTGGGGGTGCGGGGAACTCTGTTCCTTTGCAGGGGGGTCTGAACCCGAGTCTGCAGACCTACAGCAGTCTAGTGAGTCCCATCGGCTTCAGCAGTCTTCAGAGCTCCTCCTCTTCCTTCAGCAGCGTGCAGAGTCCATCCTCTGCTTTCAACAATATGCTGAGTCCAACTGCCTCGTTCACCAACTTGCAGAGCCCAGCTTCGTCCTTTGGCGGTGTGCAAAATCCGACTTCCTCTTTTGGCAGTCTGCAGTCTCCGTCTTCCGTCTTTAGCCCTTCCTACAACGCAGCCAGCGTGGGCAGTCCCCCAGCCCAGTCCTTTCCTATGTCGGGCCATGCCTTGCCTGCCCAGAGCAGCTTCAGCAACTCCATCCCCGTCCAAGGCTCTCCGTTGATCGCCACGTCGCTTGGCAATTCGGGTTCCCACCACAGACCTCTTCAGGGTAACAGTAGTCTGCCCCTGAACGCCGGCATGGGTCACCAACAGGTGGCGTGGCAAGGCAGCCCGTCCACCTACACCATCCCCACCCCTCCGCCCGCCCCCCCTCTGCCGGGTCTGACCTCCACGCCCAGCTACAGCAGCTACAACAGCGGCGCCAGTAACAGCAGCTTCAACAATGGCAACAACTACAGCAACAGCAGCTTGAACAATGGCAGCACTTACAGCAGTAACAGCCTCAACCATCAAGCGCACGACGGCGCCATGCTGCGTGAGCTGCAGGCGCAGATCGAGGCCAGGTCACGTGAGCACCACCACACGCAGGAGCTGGAGGCCAGGGCGCGTGAGCATGGTAGCACGTCACCTGTTCCACTTCCGGGCATGACGGGAGGTCCCTGTCACACCGTCACCCACGACTCTTCCGATCCTGGCATTGGACCTGCTGGCAGCGCCACGGCAGATTTCTACAGCACCTTCTCTCGCCCCGTGTCCAGCAGCGGCAGTCTGCATACCCGCACCGACTCAGCAGGGTCGGGGTTCTCTGGTCCCGAGTCCGCAGGGGAGAGCAGCCCTGTCCTGCACGGCTCCCTCAACCGCAGACTCACTCGCACCGACTCCGCTGCTTCCGTGCTGTCCAACAGCTCCCTGGGAGGAACTGCCGAGTTCTATAGCACGTTCGGTCAAAACCCCTCCCCTGCCCTCGTCCGCGCCGACTCCCTGGGCTCCTGCCACTCTGGAGACGGGCGCAGTGGAGAGCACACTCACAACAGGGTGGTTGCGAGGGAGGGGGAAGTTTCCATGCCAGAGCCTCCCAAAGTCCTGCCCGAGCCCAAACCCTGCTACGACAGGCCCAAGCAGAAGGTGAGTTCAATAATAATTATGTAGTAAGATACAATGCTGAATTAAATCTTCAGAAATGCAGTGTTCAGTGAGGCAAATTTAAACGAAGCATCGATTTGCCTCCGAAACGTAGCATAGTGCAACATGACGCTACAAACGCACACACTACGGTCAGGGACCGGAAATGAAAGTGCATCTGAGCTTTACATAAAATACCGCAGCATAAGATGTTATGGGCATTGTATGATATCTGGATGTCATGCAAGATTTACCACAGCGAAACTATGCACGACTCCCCTGAACGAAACGTAATGAAACGTGACATGGTATCACTGAAGGACAAGGTGTAGTGAAGCGCAGCCGTCCTACATTCCCAATGAATAATATAATGTATTCATTGCATAAAATAACACAATAAAAAGCATGGAAAAGCACAAAACATCTTAGTTCCTTATACTCAGCGGCTGTACATAAATTACAAAACACACAACTTTCAAGGCATGACTACACACGCATATCAAGTAAATGTCACGGACAGAAAGACATTATTAATGTGGGTTAACTACAATCCAAGAGGCAATGTTAACCAACGCCAAACATCTCTTTTATTGCATGAGCGCCATTGCTGTCAGTGGCGAACTTTTCAGTCTCCACAACTGTTGTTGTTGGCATCCGTCAGTCTCGTGAGACCATGGAGTGTGCGCCAGGCTTGGTCAGTCCGGGGTTGAGCGACAGCGTCTCCACAACTACGTCATGAATATCTGTAATGGTCTCCTCTGACAACCTCGCGAAAATCACACAGATGTCTCCAAAGCAGTGAAGTCAACTGTCTCTTCCCCATTCGCATTCTAACCGCTACTGCTGCTTTCATCATAAGCATATTTCTAAGTGAACGGGCGTCAGACATTTACTTAGGTACAAAGTTGGCTATTAAAAAAAGTGAAGCTAGAAACCTTGACAGTGGGGTTGTCGCAATGAAGGGAATAGGGAGAGAAGTCTTAGGGGCCTTGTGCCTGCATGAAAGGACGCCGCAAATAACCCAACTTAATCAAAAATATGAATTCAGTCACATGTACATGTACATCTATCTACGTAACAGGCTTTCCAAAATAATGCATTCACTGTGGATAGCTGGATCTGGTGGAAATCTTGTGAGATTAAGGTGTTTAGGAGTGGCCAGATATAAGAATATCCACCAATATAACTAGATCTTGAAGCAGCGTTCGGCATTGCATGGAAGTTGCAGTTGCTCTAGTGGGCACTTTGAAGCAGCGTTCGGCATTGCATGGAAGCTGCAGTTGCTCTAGTGGAAAAGGTGCCGAGCTCGCGTTGCCTCCCTCCACCCTGGAGTAAAAATGGGTACATGTGAGAGTAGGGAGGATGTAATACAATAATCACTTGTTACAACTACCCTGGACTGTGAATGTGCTGCTAGTGTGAGATTTCCCCTGCACTCTGTCATTCTGAACACAGAGATACTATCTCTGACACAGGTTGGTCACGTGACTTCGAATCCACATTCCAATGATTCTACCAATCAAAATTCAACATGATCAGAAGACCATTGAGAGTAAAAAGAGGCGATTCTATTTCACTCCAATTATTTATCCCGATAGATAAACACAAATTTGGTGTTCTAATAAAACTAATCTATGAGATTTTCAGGAAATCATTTGAGAACTACTTTTAGCGCGAACGTGTCTATAAGGTTGCAAGCTGCCTTGAGCACGTGTGATTGTGTATATACAGTAGTCGCCGCTTATTAAAAACACATTGGGACCGAACAAAAGTGTTTTTAATAAGCGGCGTTTATATTAACCGGCACTTCCCGCTTCACCAAGCCGTTGCGTTTCTTCCACCTGTTAAACCACCCATTTGTAGCTTTGAATTCGGAGCAACCAAGCTGGGAAGCAATCTGTTCCGCCTTCTGACACAGGATTGGGCCGTTTACAGGTGTGTTGCGTGCTTGGATAGAGTCGAACCACCGCTTTAAGCCATCTTCTGTCTCTTTATCCTTCCCGCAGCGCCGACGCTTCCTTTGGCCTTGACTGGAGCCCTCTGCGATATCAGCACTAAGTTCATCTTCTTTTTTCAGTGTCTGGCACAGAAATGATGCCGACACACCCAAAATGTCAGCACCCTCCCTCAAACTTTTAGAATTTAGCTCTCGGTAGCGATCAAGCAAGTCCACTTTGTCTTTGGGTGTCATTTCTGTTCTTTTTCTTTTCTTTGGAGCTGAAGTTAAAGCCATTTTCTGATTCACTGCTTATCCAGCGAGACTAGACAGTGTTGAATTGACATCTGACGATTTGCTGACAAGGTACGTGTAATCACTGTTCACACAAACGCTGAAGCGTCTTTAGTTGTCATCTAACGGTTTGCTGACAAGAATTCACAACCAGAGATCGACTCTGACCCTCCGAACTCGCTCAATGAAGTATAAATATTGCTGTTGTATTCAAAGTCCTTATAATTAGTAGAGTTCACAATATTACACTCTTGTGATTCGAATTTTACCGCATACAAGTTTTACATTCATGGGAAATCGATGTTTAGAAAATGAACTGACGGACAAATGGCTGCCAGTATGGAGTGTATCACAACAAGCGGAGGAATACACTCACGATGTGATATGGCATTCAGCGTGGCTGTTCAGAACGGTGGTATGCATGTTATGGAAGAATTTAGGCTATCACGTGACCAACCTGTTGCTGAGACTATATTCACTAGTCTCAGCCACGCTGAATGGCACTCTGTCTGCTCGTATGCAGGTCTGTGATCAGGAGCCAGCAGTGGGCTGGGTAGCTGGCCCATGGAGTAAGAAGTAACGTCTAAAGACGGTTTGGGGCGCAGACTTAATTTTTAAAAAATCAATATTCAAAGCAGTCATCTTTCATCGTAGCCTCTCCCTGTGGGTTAGGCGTAAGAATAGACCCATCTCGTCTCCTTAGGGGGTTCGTTAGAGATGAGCATCTAGGAAGGTCCAGGCTTGACTTGCTCTTACTCTAACCAGTGAGTTTTGTGATCAATAGCCTTACATAGCATACAGAGGCTCATAGGCCATCAAACTCCATCATCCTCTTCATGATCATTTTCACCGTAGTCTTCATACCTTCACGTCTGTCTCTTCCTCCCTGCAGGACCTGTGCATGCGCTGCGGGAAGAAAGTGTACGCCATGGAGAAGCTGGGGCCCCCGGTCAAGGACGCGATGTACCACAAGCACTGCTTTACCTGCGTGGTGTGTGGCACCATGCTGACGCTCAAAAACTTCCACCACAACCCCAACGACATTGACGACCTCAATGTCTTCTGCGGCCCGCACACGCCCATTGCCAAGGCTGCTGCTATGGACGCCGGTGCGGTGGACATCAGACGCGCGCTGCACGTGCCCAAGGCGCATGACAAGGTCAACGAGCAGATCCGGAGCGGGCCTGATGCTCACGGGCTGAACGACTTGGAGGCAGTGTCCATTCGTTCCGCACTTCACGCCCCAAAGCGCGACATCCCCAGCTATGAGAAATACCCCACCACCCACTTCAACCCTTGGGACAACTAGGCCCTGAGCAGTCCATGCAGTGTCCTGTCGAAGCAAGTGGAGTCGTGCTATGCTGTACCGTAGTGCCATGTACCGCGTTGGTGTGAATACTACTTGGTTTTGAGAAGCAGATTTGTCCTGATCGGTACACCACGTGCACACCTACACTATGCATGTCTTGCCAGTCACGGTTATGCGCTTCGGAAAGGATGCTTCGGAGACTTGCTCTCTTGTCGAACGGCTTCACGAGTCTTGTTCGCGAGAGACATGTGTAGGCTTGAAGAAATATAATGCAAATTTCTGTTTGTGACATATACTCAGCAAAAAGAGGAAGAGCTGCAAAGCTTTGATGGGATTCTCTTCCAATAAACCGCCTCTGAAGACGTCGAAAATACTCTCTGGAAACTTCCATCAGTGACTATGTCCAACTCTCGAAGTGGTTGTACTGTCCAGATCCGAATGGGAGGTTGAGACACCGTTACTGGCTTGTATTTTCGCGAGTAACTCGTCTGTTTGTACATCTGTTTGTACATGTAGAGCTTATTAATGGCATACAGAGTGCTAAAAAGCTGCACACAAAAGTGTTCTTGTAGGTAAAGTATAACAGCTAAATACACACCGGGTTTTTCTTGTAGAACTAGTGCTAAACGCTGTGCGACACAGACGAATGCACAGGATTCGAGAGAGAAATGGCATTGACAATCTTGAGGGAAGGCCATCATCTCGGCATTGATTTACTAGATACTGGCTGATCGCCAAATGGAGCTTGTGCACCGTTAGCAGCAGATGCTACACCAACTTCTCTGTGGATTTTTAAACTTGGACTGCACGGACATGTAATGGGAAAACTGTACTTGCACTGCAACACGTTTTTGGATCATTCATCGCATCATGTTACAGGGGCTGAGCGGAAAACGCCGGAAGCACATTTCCCAGTTGCTAGCTTCAGACGAGACCTCGGTGCAGTAGCATCCTTACGAAATCATTCCTGCAGCGTTTCTTCTTGGCAAAGGCCTCTCTCTCCTGTGTCTTCTGCAGTGAAGTGCGTGTCTGTGGCAGGAGATAACTTCCTTAGCAAGCTCGTACGTCCCTCACTAAATACTATTTTGAATGGAAGGCTCGGATACTTTCATAGCGTAGTTGATGGAGCAGGCAGTTTACTCTGAAATCTGTCTGCTCTTTACCACTTCTTACCATCCCTTCCTGTCTAGGACGTTTTTGAAAATTAAAAAAAGCTGCTTTTCCTACAGTTGTATCTATATAGCCTGGAAGATATCCAAGGGTGTTTCCGGGCAACTTACAGGCCAAAATCTACAGAAGACCTGTATGTGAGGACGAAAGACAAGGCAGGCTGACAAGAATTTGACACGCCAGGCTATGAATCCGATTACAGACTGTTCTAATCTGATGTGAACGGACTTGAATGGGAGAAAGTCAACCTGCCACTCAGGTTCTAGAGCTCGTGCTATTGATAGATGGACACTGATGGGAATACCATTCTACCTGTTCCCAAACCCTGGATTAATCGAAGACAAAACTTTTCCAAATACTCGCTTTGTAAAACTGTTGCATAGATTGGGGTGATTTCCTCATAAGATCTTTGGAGCACTGCAGTGCTAGGTATCAGGATTGATGGATGGATTTAAAGGCCTATCAGGTTTTGTATGCAATTTCAGGCCAATAATCACGAAAAATATTAAATTGTTAGAATGAGTTCCTCACGTGTTTCCTAGTTAATTGCCCGTTACAAAACGTGTAGGGAGACGCGCCGAGTCAATTCTTACCCCTACCCACAGGGGGTCTAGGCACCAGGCATGGCCTATTTCTGTGCCCTATGCTTCCATTCCCAGAAACTATACAGACAACCCATAGTGGTGAAGAGGAAGAGAGGTTCCCTACAACATAGAGGAAGTTGACCCAGTCTGTCTTTGGATCCATGGTTCTAAAGCTCCAGGCAACAATTCCATCATGGGCATTAGGAACAAGAACTACCCTATCTTCTGCTCATCTGTTCAAGGTTTTTTTCTTCAGTATTTATATCTACAAAGCTTCTTTTATTATTGCAGTGCATTGCCTGATTTTGCAATAAGGGATTAAACAACTGAGGATAGAAAGAGAAAAAAGGACCATAACAGTAAATAAGCATGCTGAAAAAAACATAGCTGTATGACTAACGTATTTTTACAATTATTTTCATTGTTGTCGGTGTTGATCCTAGCTCTTGGCCCTCACCCCCATTTGTCATTCACTCTGTCTAAATTGAGGGACTTAATTATTGTTTGTTTGTTTTGTTTTTTGCTTTGCAAATATCTAGGGGTTATTCATGGCATTAATGTGCAAAGTACGGGTATGCAGTTAGTATCAACAAAATACTATTTATTTATGCTGTATATTCACTTGCAACTGATATGCAATGCCACTGTAAAAGCACTTGTAACCGAAATGCCTATGTACAGCAGCTACATCTACTCCCTGAAATAAATAAATATATATACATACACTCGTCGTTCATGATTAATGCAAATAAATTCACATACCACCTGGACTGAACATTATTGTAGAATGAAATATGACAATTGACTTGTTTCCTAATAACTGGGAACCAAGTTACACCACGTTTGAGTGCCGACAACTCAAACGTGTTCTTCCAAACAGGAGATGGATGTGCACATCTTCTCCATGTTTGTAATCCGGTACTCACAGCGGATCAGGCCGTCTTATGACCAGGGGATAAACCGTGAAGAGGCCAGAGACGGAAATGTGCGTGAAAAGATGCTAATGTGTCCCATTACTTCCAGCATCTTGATTTAAGGACTAACATCTATCACACACGTACATTACGTATGACATGATCTATTGAAAACGGAATGAAACTTGGTAAAGATTATATAAATGCAGTACAAGTACAACCATGTTATGTGCACCATGCATAGATATGCCCGAAAACCTATGCACAGGCACATGAATGGAAAGCTATGTCGATAATGTTGCATAGGATTCTGATGACAATGGGTCACTAATCTGTTCCAATGTTTGAAATGGGCTGCCGGCCTACCAGCGAACCAGTTCGACACCTTAATCAGTGTAGGGGACCAGGACAGTATGAAATGTAATGAAACAGTGGCTTTGCTTAAATTCATATCCAGGATTGCCTGTGTTAATAGCAACACATGTATTGCCTGATTGTTTAGACCGACTGCAAGACCAAAAGTGCAAAGTACTTCAATACACATTCTCAGATTTACCATCTCCAGTGCCGCACACTGTTTTCATGCCGAAAACCATGTACACCGATTCCTTTCAGAAATCAAAACGGCATGAGATTCTTTGCTGAAGAAAGCGGGGCGGGGGGGAGGGGGGGGGTTGTTGACCCATTCCATTCTAAAGGCATACAGAATGCAGACTTCAAGTTGGTCATGCCTTTTTTAAAACAAGCCATTTTCCAATGTGATGTGCTGGAACACTGATGTGGCCATGGATCCAGCTCTCTGAACTAAGAAAAGGCTTCCAACAAATGCAATTGTGCACAGAGTAACACAACAACAAGAAGGGCAAAGCCCATACGACTCACATGCTTGACCTTGACCTTTATATGACCTTGACCTTCAGGTGACCTTCAAGGTCAAGGTCAAACAACTAAACCTACCAATGACATCATACACAAAGAAATACTTTACACATTTTCCCTACCAAAATACATGTGACCTTGACCCAAGGTCAAAGTCATCCAAGGTCATGCAACACAAAGATGTTAATTCAAGACATAGGAAGCACAATGGTGCTTATTGGCACTTTCTACCATGAGTTATAGTCACTTTTAGTGGTTCACTACCCCATTTTGGTTACATTTCATAAGGGTCAAAGTGACCTTGACCTTGATGATATGTGACCAAATGTGTCTCATGATGAAAGTATAACATGTGCCCCACATAATTATTAAGTTTGAAACAGTTATCTTCCATAGTTCAGGGTCAAGGTCACTTCAAAATATGTATACAATCCAACTTTGAAGAGCTCCTGTGACCTTGACCTTGAAGCAAGGTCAACCAAACTGGTATCAAAAGATAGGGCTTGCTTTGACCTATATACCACTTGTAGCTAAGGTCGCCATTCTCAATAACGTGGGAGAAAATTGGGAAAATGTGAAAAATGACTGTTTTTGAGACCACATTTATGGCTCCTGTGACCTTGACCTTGAAGCAAGGTCAAGTCACTATGTATGTTTTTTGAGGCCTTGTCATCATACACCATCATGCCACATTTGGTGTTGATAGACTTAATAGTCTCCGAGAAAAATCCAACGTTTAAGTTTTTTACGGACGGACGGACGGACGGACGCCCGCCCGGACGGACGGACGGACGACACGGCTCAGTACATAGACTCACTTTTGCTTCGCATGTGAGTCAAAAATGATGTGGAGACATGCAAGACACAACTGTCTTTGGGTTGACCGTTTTATTTTCTTTTAAAATAATAAATATTGCAATGACTTTAGGAATGAGTCTATTCCCATATACATCACTAGCGTATAACCAGCACCATACCATCAGAAATATCTTTGGAGAGCAACTCAGTCAGACATAAGTTTTTGGGCGGCACAACAGTGCTAAAGCATGAATTATTGACTTCCAGCACAAAGATTAAATAAAACAGATTCTTGCTTTAACAATGTTGACACTATAAGCAGTTTCCTTAGTGTCCATTCACTACTTGTTTGCAGGAGCAGTGGTCAGCATCACACCAGTACATACCACTCACTAGTAACAAAAGGTTGAGCCAAGGAGTACTATATCAGATAGAGTTGAGCACAAAGTTTCCTGGAATGCAGAGGAAAACCACAAGGTGGCCATTTTCATCCATAGTAAAATCAGTTCAGCAGCAATTTCATCTCAGATATTTTTCATGCCAGCAGCAAAAACCACTTCAATCAATTTCCATTGCAGAGGCCTGTTTTAGTCTTGCAGTTCATGCCATCTTTGACAAAAGATACAGATTTATGCAAGAATAATATGACAAGTACATCACATCCATGCTCTTCATTTGCACCAAACCTTTGCAAAATCACTTTGCAACCTTGCATTCATCTTATGCAAGCTGCGAGGAAGCATCTAGAGCAATGTTTATACAGTGCTCCAACTACTAGCTTAGAAGCAGAGTATCGTAAATGCTGTACACAATCAACCACCACCAATTCATGCTCCCACACTATCTCACCTGAAGAGAGCCATTACTACAGATAAACAGATCAAAGGGAAATACAAAAAGGACACAGGCCTTATAATCATAATTATGAGAAAGG